>JAQZBX010031431.1:0-10237 GCA_029593785.1 Cabassous unicinctus | reverse complement strand
CTCGGCTCCTGGTTTTCGGAGCTTTCGGAGCATCTCGTCTTGTCTCTCTCCTTTTACGTCATCATCTTGCTGCATGGCTCCCGGGGCCTGGCGGCTCACCGGCACACAGAGCCTGGCAGCCCATGCGCCTTCTATATATATATTTTTATTTTACCGGGAGGTCCTGGGGATTGAACCCAGGTCCCTCCATATGGCAGACGGACGCCCAACCATTTGAGCCACATCCACCCCCCAGTGCATTTTCTTAAATACAGATTCCTTTTTGGAATGAGGTGTGATACAAATGAGATACACTTTTTTAAAAATACATTTTTTATTTATTTTTAAAAGATACTTAGATTACATAAAATGTTACATAAAAAAATATAAGGGATTCCCATATGCCCCACTCCCCACACCTCCCACTTTTCCCCACATTAACAACTTCTTTCATTAGTGTGATATAGTCATTGCAATTGATGTACACATTTTGGAGCATTGCCACTAAGCATGGATTATAGTTTACAATGTAGTTTACACTCTCTCCCACTCAATTCTGTAGGTTATGGCAAAATATATAATGGCCTGTATCTGTCATTGCAATGTCACTCAGGTCAATTCCAAGTCCTAAAAATGCCCCCATATTGACCACTTTTTCCCTCTCCCTGACTGCAGCACCTCCAGTGGCCACTGTCTCCACATCAATGATATAATTTCTTCCATTGCTAGAATCACAGTAAGTCTGTAGTAGAATAACAATTAGTCTATTCTAGTCCATATTTTATTCCCCAATCCTGAGGATTCTGGGATGGTGATGCCTACTCCTCCTCTAATTTAGATGTAACTGGAAGCGGTTGTGGTGTTCCATTAAAATTCATGGGAAATACCTTTACAAGTGGAAAAATAGCTTTATAAGAATTATACATTGAATTTTGCCTATCTATGGAGGAATGTTTTTGTAAAGTTATTTAAAATTATGAGCATTTTTTAAGAGTAAATAAAGTTATGCATTTACTGATGCTTAAATTTATATTTTCATACCCTTGCCCCCACTCCCCTCCCCCCCCAAAAAAAAGCCCACTGCAGGAAAATATTGCCTAACTCTGTGGGTTCAGTTGAAGCATCAGTCTCTAGGGACTCTGCTGAGTCTTTTGGCTGTTTTGGAATTTTTAAGAACTTTCCCAAAACCCAAAACAAATGATAGTGCTGGTGTCTGGGAGGTTTTCTGCTACCATGAGGGCTGCTAGCTGGAACACACTCAAAGCCATCAGGCTTGGCTCGGGTCAGCCACGTGGAAATTTTGCCCTTATTCCTTTCCCTTGTGCCAGCTGTACACACACTTCAGAGGCTGAATTTTTCCCTTGGGCTCATGTTGCTTGGACTTGGGCAGGCCACTGGATCTTTCAGCTAATAATGTCTGTAAGCCAGTGCCCCAACCTATTTCATTCATGTCCTACAAGTTTATGAAACTGGGCTCTGGGCCAGAGCCTTTGGGAGCCTTGGTGTTGATCTTCTTGCCACTTACTGAGTTGACCTGCTAGTAATCCCAATCACTTGGGGTTTTAATTAGAGAGGTACAGTAAATGCGATTTTTATTTTTATTTTATTTTATTTTTTGAGGTACTAGGCCTGGGGATTGAACCTGGGACCTTGTATGTGGGAAGGCAGGGCTTAACCACTGAGCCACATCGGCTCCCCTGAGTTGGTTTTTTCATTTGTTTGCTTGTTGTTTTTTTGTTTTGTTTTGTATTGTTTTGTTTTTAGGAGGCACTGGGAGCCAAACCTGGGACCTCCCCTGTGGGAAGCAGGCGCTCAACCGCTTGAGCCACATCTGCTCCCTGAAAGTGATCTTTTGGCTTGCAATTGGGACTAGTAAGTGATGAGCAAATAAAAAAATATATTTAAAGTAGGGGGTCTAAATGACTGACTGACTCATTACATTCTCAGCTAAGCCTTCAATTCCATGCTAGAAAAATAGTGTTCTAGTTGATACAACTAAAATGACTCATCCTTAATGAAACAGTGGATTGATTTATTAGTAAAAAGAAATTATTATTTATATAAGCCTTGGAAAATTGATAGGAGGATTGAAAATAAGTCACCTTTTAGTTGAAAAAGATATCTAAGTGCATCAAAGGATGTTATCAAGAAGGTAAAAAGACCACCTACAGAATGGAAGAAAATAGTTGTAAATCATTTGTCTAATAAGCGTTTAATATTGAGAAGATATAAAGAACTCCTATAACTTAACAACAAAAGGACAAATGACCCAGTTAAAAAATGGGCAAAGGACTTGAATAGACATTTCTCCAAAGAAAATATACAAATGGACAGTAAGCACTAGTCATTAGGGAAATGCAAATCAAAACTACAATGAGATGCAACTTCATACCCACTAGGATTTAAAAAACGGAAAATGTTGGTAGAGAAATGGAAATAGTCGTGCATTGCTGGTGGGGGTGTAAAATGGTGCAGCAACTGTGGAAAACAGTTTGGTGGTTCCTTTAAAAGTTAAACATAAAATTACCAAATGATCTGACAGTCTCCCTTCTAGGTATATATCTGAAAAGATCTGAAAGCAGGGACGTGGACAGATAGATAACTACACCAGTGTTCATAGCAGCATTATTCACAGTAGCCACAAGGAGGCAGCAGCCCCAGCGTCCATCGACAGATGAACGGGTAAACAAAATGTGGTATATACATGCAGTGGAATATTATTTAGCCATTAAAAGGACTGACGTTCTGAGACACGTGGCATAGTATAAACTTTGAAAACATTATGCTGAGGGAAGTAAGCCAGACATGAAATAGCAAACGTTTTATGATTCCAGTTATAGGAAATATCCAGAATAAGCAAATTTCATAGAGACAGAAAGTAGATTAGAGGTTACCAGGGGAAGGTGGAATGGGGAGTTGTTGCTCAAAGGGTACAATGTTTTTGTTTTGGGCAATGAAAAAGTTTTGGTTACAGATGATGGTGATGGTGGCACAAACATTACAAATTAGTGCCACCAAATAGTGCACTTAAAATGGTTAAAATGGCAAATTTTATGTTATATATAGATTACCTCAGTAAAAAATTATATTAAAGGATATCTAAAAATTGGCATTAAATTCTTGTAAACCTTCCAGCCTCAGCAGTTGTTTAATTTTGCTGCTTAGAGGTGCAAGTAAGCTGCGTTGTCACCATGTCATGTGGCCTATGTCTTTCCGAAGGGCCGTTCATAATCTAAAGAATTAGACATGAATTCCTTGGTTTAGTCACTGGATGATAAATGAGGTTGTGTCATGGGGATGAATGAGAAATGCATTCTCATTAAATCCTAGCGCAAAGTGTCATTCAGAAATGATGTCTCCTCATCTTTACCATATAAGGCCATTATTAGTGCAAGCATGGTTTCCTGCATTTTCATGTACTTGAGCTCTCAGCAGTTTATAATTGCCCAGCTCTGCATTTTGAATAACATACGTTTGTTTGGTGAAATACATTGTTGTGGTTTTGTTTTGATTTGATTTTGTTATGGATGAGAAGATATTTGGATGTAAAAGCCCTTGAAAGCAAGGCAGTAGTATGTGATGTGTTTGTGACCATCCTATAAGTAAAACGATCAATGTAGATTTAAAATACCAATTTTCCTCACATTTTGTTCTCTTTTTTGTTCCTTTATCACTGTCAGGCATTTAGTCAATTCCCTTTCTTTTGTGCTGTAATACGATGCCACTTTCCCAGTTTTATTTGTTCAAAGGATTTATGATGACATCATAACCAAAGGAAGCAGCTGTTTGCAGAATACCATTTTTTAAAATTAACCCTGTGTTTTTTGTGGCCAACTGCCAATAATTCAACAATTATTTCAGTGCTTTTTTCACAACCCCATGGCATAGTGGAAATTTTCTTTGCTATCCAAATCTAGTATGGATGGTCAGTGATGTTTTAGATCTTTGCTTCTGGCTTCTCTTTGCCCTGTTTCTTTATTTAGAAAGTGGGCATAATAAAGTCCTTCTGTCATGGAGGTTGTTGTGAGAATGAAGCCATAAAGGTCTTCAAACAGTTCGTAACTACATTGTATAAGCACTCTAAGAGTGTTAGCTATAATTTTTTATTATTTTTAGTTTTTGATAGAAAGGAGGGTGGCAGTTACCTGTGAAATGTTGGACTTTTTAGTATTTTTATGCTGTTCTTGCCAAGGCTAAGTTGGAAATGGCAGAAATGCTGAATACTTTTGTTAAATATCTTACTTTACTGAAGAATATTTGGTGAATTGCTATTCGCTTTCAGCCTGGGTTGCTTAATTTTAATTTTTAAAAAAGCCTTTTAGTAAACTTCTCAGTATGTAACTAAGCACAACTAGTGTCACTATTTCCAGATGCTCCTCACAATTGCTTTGCATCTGGAGAAAAGCTCTTAGTGCAGATTGAAAAAATATCACTTGGTGTCCTTGGAAGTTCAGAGCTCAGTGACCATACTTTGCCATCAAGGATGTCAGATGTGGTTTGCTAGGGACAGCTGATAATGCGAAACAATTTGGGTAGAAAAAATTTTTTCCCTGGGATTCATTTTAATCTTTGGGATTAAAAAAAAAATTTTTTTTTTTTTTTTGAGGTACTGGGGGGATTGAACCTGGGACCTTGTATGTGGGAAGCAAGCGCTCAACCACTGAGCCACATCAGCTCCCCTGAGTTGTTTTTGTTTGTTTGTTTTGCTTGTTGTTTGCTTGTTTATTTTTTAGGAAGTACTGGGAACCGAACCCAGGACCTCCCATGTGAGAAGCAGGCGCTCAACTGCTTGAGCCACATCTGCTCCCCCCCAATTTTTTAAAAATATATGTATGTATTCCCCCCTTCCCAGAGATGGCTCCCTTGTCTGTTTGCTCATTGTTTCTTTTTGCTTGTTGTATGCTTGTTGTCTGTTTTGTTGTTGTTTTTTTTCCTTTAGGAGTCACCAGGAACTGAATCCGGTACCTCCCACAAGGGAGGCAGGTGCTCAACCGCTTGAGACATATCTGCTCCCTGCTCATTTTGTTTTTGCTCATTGTCTGCTTGTTGGTTTGTTTGTTTTTTCCTCGATGTCTGCTTGTTGTTTTTACTTGATGTCTGCTCGTTGTTGGTCTTCTTTAGGAGGCACCGGGAACCAAACCCAGTACTTCCCATGTGGGAAGCAGATGCTCAGCTGTTTGAGCCACATCTGCTCCTCCCCTAATTTTTTAAATGTAAAGTTAGTAACACTACATTGGTGTGTTTCTCAACTTTATTATATTTTAATATTTTTCAAAATAGAGATATTGAACAAATAAAATAATAGGACACTTATGTACTTTCCCACAAGATTAAACAGGTGTTAATATTTTGTCATGTTTGTTTCATATCTCTTTTCTGGGGAAAAAATAAGGTATAATAGATGTGGCTAAAACACCAATCCCCTTTCGTTTGTCTTTTCTCCTTTCCCAGAAGTAATAGTTTCCTTTAAGGTGGTAAGAAATTTTTGTTCTGTTATTATGTATACTTATCTATAACATATACTATTATTTTTTTGTATTAAACTTTTACATTAATGATACTTATTCCCATACTGAAGGCCAGTTGAATTACTTCTGCATTTTTCACTCTTCCTAAGAGTATCATATTAAACCTCCTCCTTATGCAAAATTTGGACGCTTTCTCTCAGACCACCTAGAAGGGGCATTGCTGGGGAACAGAGTGTGCACATCTTCAACTTCCGGCTATTAGCAAATCCTAACAAGATATCCTCCTGCATATAACAGGATATATGCTTAATACTTTTTAATTTTTGCCACTTTTCTTGTACAAATATTCCCTCATTGCTTTTATTGTAGTTTCCTAATTACTAGTAAGATTTGAGTATCTTCTCATATTTTTATTGTCTATTCAGGTTTCTTTCCCTGTGAATTCCCTGCTCATATAATTTGCCCATTATTCTTCTGGGTTGTTTTGACTATGTCAGTTATATGTATCTTCTCCCAGTCTGTAACTTAGCTTTTCACTTTCTTATCTTTATTGAGAACAATTCACACTGCTCAATTTGTTTTATTATTTTTTTGAGAGGGAAGGTTGTTTCAATGTATATAGGCTCAGATTTTTCTATAGCACTGTTTCTTGTTGTTCATGCCCACTGTCTGCTCTCTCGTGTCTGTAGTTTTGTGCTCGTCTTCTTTTTTCAAGGAGGCATCAGGAACTGAACCTGGGACCTCCCACTGGGAGGGACATGCCCAGTGGCTTGAGCCACCTCTGCTCCCCCTTTGATTTTTTTGTTAGCTCCTGGCTTTCAAAGAAAGCTCTGTCACAACACTAGCTGGATACAAGCTTGAGGAACAGTCACTTCAGAGACTAAATCCAGCGATACATTAAAATACTAAAATGTCCAGGTTTCAACAAAGTATTACAAAACATACAAAGAAACAGGGAACAATGGCCCAGGCAAAGGAGAAAATTAAAGCATTAGAAAATACCATCAATGAAGAGGGCCAGACCTGGGACATAACCAAAGACTTTTAAAAAATGGTCCTAAATATGCTCAAAGAGCTAAAGAAATCACAGACAAAGAACTAAAGGAAATCAGGAAAATGGTAGCTGAACACAAAGAGAATATCAATGTAGAGATGGAAATTGTGGAAAGGAACCAAACAGAGCTGAAGACCACAAAAACAGAAATTAAAAAGTCCCTGGGGAAAAAAAAAGAAAATTGGAAAAAAAAGTCCCTGGAGGAGTACAACAGCAGATTGGAGCTGGCAGAAGGATCAGTGAACTTGAAGATGGGACAATAAAATCATACAGTCTGAAAGGGGCAGAGAGAATATTCAAAGAAATGATGTCTGAAAACTTCCCATATTTAACAAAAGACATGACTAATGTCCAAGATGCTCAGTGAACTCCACACAGGATAAACCCAAATATACCCACACTGTACCATGTTATAATCAAACTGTCAAATGCCAAAATAGAGAATTCTGAAAGCCGCAAGAAAGGAGCAACGTGTTATGTACAAGGGAGCCTCAAAAATTATTTGCTGATTTCTTATTGGAAACCATGGAATAGAGAAAGCAGTGGGATGACAATATTTAAAGTGCTGAAAGCAAAAAACTGCCAACCAAGAATTCTGTATCCAAACTGTCTTTCAAAAATGAGGAAGAGATTAAGACATTACCAGATAAACAAAAACTGAGGTAGTTTGTTTCTACCTCTGCCAAACAGAGTTCTTCAGGTTGAAAGGAAAGTATGAAGATCTCAGGTGAGGGTAATGACATGCGTAAATGCCAGTACTATTGTATTTTTGGTTTATAACTCTACTTTTTAATTCCTAAAGGATCTAAAAGGCAAATGCATAAAATGTAATGAGTAATCAGTGGTTTTGGACTCATAATATATAAATATGTAGTTTATGGCAAGAACTGCATAAGGGTGGGGGGACAGAGGGGTATAAGAACATAGTTTTGTTACAGATTGAGGATGTTAAATTTAAGCCCCGCTGTAACTGCAAAGAAAGTAGTGAAGAATACGCAAGCTGACAGAGTCAGAAATTAGAATACAGGTTTGCCAGGGGTGGGGGCAGGAGAAATAGGGAGTTAATGGAAAGTGGGTGTAGGATTTCTGTTTGAGGAGATGAGATAGTTTTAATAATGGAAGGTGGTGAGGGTACCACAACATAGTGAATGTGGTTCATCCCACTGAATGGTATGCTTGGGAGTGGTTGAGATGGGAAAATTTATGCTGTTTATATGTTCCCACAATTAAAAAAAAAACAACAACTAAAAAGACAATGTCAATTAAATGCATACATGATCCTGGACAGGATCTAATAAGGGAGGAGAGAAGGCTCCAAAGGATATTATTGGGACATATTAAAAAATTAGAATATAGACTCTTTGCTTTATATCCAATGTTAAATTTCTTGAACCTTGGTAACTGCACTTAAAGTGGATGTATAAGTGAATATCCTTGTTCTTAAGAAATGTACATGGCACGATTAAGTATTCAAAGGAGCATGATGTATACAACCTACACTCAAGTGTTCAGAAAATGGATTGATATGATGGCTAGATAGAATAAAATGGCAAATGTGGCAAAATGTTAAAATTGGTGGATCTGGAGGAATAGATATATGTTGGAGTTCTCTTTATGGGGTTTGTATTATCTTTGTAACTATCCTGTAAATTTGAAAGTATTTCAAAATAAAAATTTAAAATTGAAAAAAAAAATGTTTTAAAATGTTGCTATATCTCCACTAGATTATGCTTGTTAATATTTTTAAATTTTCTATATTCATGCTAATTTTTGTCTGCTTGATCTCTTAAACCTTTGTTGAAATCTCTTATAATGGCTTTGTTATTTTCTCCTTTTAGTTCCCCAACTTTTGCTTTATTTTGAAGATATGTTCATAGTGACTATATCCTGCTGTTGAATTGTTTCTCTAGAAGTTATGAGTGACCATTAATCTGTGGTATTACTGTAGCCACTTGGTATATCTTTTATATTCCACCCTTCTAGTATTGTTTTAAATGTTTTTGTTTGTTTTTGGTTTTGTGTGTGTGATTTTTATATATATTTTGTAACTGGATTTAATCTAAAATGAAAGATCCTGTCTTTTAGCTGTTGGGATTAATCCATTTTGCATTTATCACACTTCATGAATTTCTTTAGTTCTACCATCTTATTTTGTGCTTTTTATTGTTTATGCTTATTCTTGCCTTTTTTCCTTTTTCCTTCCTCCTTCTGTTGGGTTGAATGATTTTTTTTTCCTTCCAGCCACTTCCCCCTCCCTCTAAACACTTTTTTTGGGAATGTGTACATTCTCTGTCCTCTTAGTGTTTACCCTTAACTTTAGATTTTTGTCATCAAAACATGTTAAAATTAGGTCTCTAGATGGGGCTGCCGTCAACTTTGGTCTCAACTGAAAACTAACCTTTTTTGGCAGAAAACCTTCCCAAACACTGGGGTCCCCAGAAGCCTGGTTGAATCCCTTCCTCTGTCTCCACAGCCCTCTGTGGCTGTCCTGGTGGATAGGTCTCATGATACAGTGTCATTGGCTGTTTAAATGACTTTCTCCTCTCAATGGACTCCATACTCAGCCAGAACAGGGCTGCCCTGTTCAGTTCTGTATCTCCAGCGCTCAGCACTGTGTCTGACCCATAAAAGCTCACAAATGACACATTTGTTAATCCTTGATGGAGTAAATTAATATATTATGCTAGAAGAACTAAGTGACAATAGTTTCTTATTGAGTATTTATTATATTCCAGGTACTATAATTATATTCTTTACATACCTTATACAGATCATTATAATACAGGTTATGATCTATCAAACATTTGCCAGGTACTAGATAGAGCCTCTGTAATCAGAGCTAAAATGTTCTCTCATTTAACCCTTACAGTAATCCTGGGAAATAAGTATTATTGTTGCCCATTTTACAGATGATGAGCTGAAGCTTTGAGAGATTACATGACTTGCCTATGGTCCCTTGGCTGTTGAAGCAGCAGAGCCTGGACTTGAATCGATTATCTGTCTGATTCCAGAGCCCGTGGTTTTGTACTTTAGCATGCTGCTTCTCTAGAGGTTTCCATAGCTGAGTCAAAGTGGAGAATTCATAGAATTTGCTGAACCTGAAAAAATTGCCAAGAAACCTGCCCAGTGTTGTGATGATTTGCCATGCAGGAGAGCAACAACAACAGAAAATGGGTCCAGTTAGATGTTATGATGACATCTTTTTATACACCCGCTTTTAGATCATGTAGAACCTCAGCACAGACTCGCATTAACCTGTTTAAAAAAGGAAATGACTTTTGTACAGCTCCTGTTGCAATAGCATCTGTCTTGGTTGACACCATCCTAATTTCTAAGTCAGGTTTTAAATAAGAAAATTGATCTAATAAGCAAGGTTGGCTTATTAGATTCAAATGTGTGGCATGAGCAAATTGTGATGGCAATTTATGACCAAGAATAAATATTTTACTCTTAATGAGATGTGGAACTGGAAAATAGGTGAGGTCTAAGTTGGTATTAATTAGATGGCCTGGTTGGCATTTCTGTTGCTTGAAGAGCGTGAGAGAGTGAGACGTTAAAATGTAGTATGGGGGGAAGCGGGAGTGGCTCAGTCGATAGAGCCCCCGTTTACCATATGGAAGGCCCCGGGTTCGCTTCCCTAGTGGGCTGATGCAGCAAGCCCTCACAACAGGAAGCGAGTGTGGCTCAACCGGTAGAGCCCCCGTTTACCATGTGTGAGGCCCGGGGTTCGCTTCCC
>JAQZBX010031430.1:0-26321 GCA_029593785.1 Cabassous unicinctus | reverse complement strand
AAGGCAGGGGCTCTGGGTATGGAGAAGTTGCTTTGGCACAAGATAATAGCTGGTGATCACTGGTTTGTCTAATTCCTAAGGTTGGCCCAACCTATCCACAGATGTGGAATATAACTGAACATTCATCTTTACATTATTGTGTTGACCAAATGCCTGTTCCTTCCCTCAGATTGTCAGTAAGATGGCTTCCTTTAGGAAAGCTCTGTGGCATCATCTTTTCCCTCTCAGGCCTCCTTAGAACTGGTTACTTCCAAGACAGTTTGGTCTGTGCTATTAATTAGTGAGGCAGTTGCTGGAGTTTGTTCGGTGCCAGTTCAGTTTGAACAAGGCATTTATTTTTCATTTAGAAGGATAGAAGGGAGAGATTTATGCTTGTGAACTTAAACGGTGTTCACACCTCCAGGAAGCTAACATTCTTTTTTTTAATTTTTTATTTTTATTTTTAAAGAAACTTTAGATTATATAAATGTTACATAAAAAATATAGAGGATTCCCATTTGCTCCACTCCCTCCCCCTCCCACACTTTCCCACATTAACAACATCTTTCATTAGTGTGGTATATTTGTTACAATTGATGAACGTATTTTGAAGCATTGCTACCAACCGTGGACTATAGTTTACATTATAGTTTATACTCTGTCCTGCACAATTTTATACGTTATCACAAAAGGTATATTGGCCTGTATCCATCATTGCAATGTCATGCAAGACAATTCCAATGTCCCGAAAATGCCCCCATGTTACACCTATTCTTCCCTCTTCTGCCCCTCAGAATCTCTGGTGGCCACTGCCTTTATATCGGTGGTAAAAGTTCTTCCATTGCTATAATAATAACGTCTATAAAAGAATAATAATTACCCTACTTTAGTCCATTGTTCATTCCCCAATCTTGAGGATTTGGGGATTGTGATGCCTACTCTGTTTCTAATTGAGAGGGGACCTAAATCCCATTGGGCATATGGATGGAACTACCTTGCTTGCAGTTGCAGACACTCTCTGTTCCTTGGGATGGTCATTGTCCATCATCATCTCCTTGTTGGTTTTCCTCGTTGAGTCCAATGAACTGGAGGGTAGGTGTTGCAACTCTGCCGAGATTCAGGGCTCAACCGGCCCATTAACAGACCAAAGATTTAAGTCTCTGGGACATAAATTTAACAATTATAGTGCTAATTATAGGTTCAAATAAAAGGGGCAGAAGAGCCATGTGTAGGGAAATTATACATGAGTCTAACTCTGTTACACTGGAGAGCATAAATTCCAAAGTAAGGCCCACTGACACGGTGTGAAATTCAATCTTATATCTCCACGACTCCTTAGTTTCACCACAAAATATGTGTATTGACCCACGAAGTGTTCAGTATTGGTCTAGTTGCACTTTTCAAACTTTTTTTGTCTCAGGACCCCTTTATACTCTTAAAAATAATTGAGGACGTAAAGAGTTTTGTGTATGTGGTTGCAGCTATTGATTTTACCACATTAGAGATTAAACTGAGAAATATAAAAATATTTATCTATTAATTCATTTAAAAGTAACAATAATAAATCCATTACATATTGATACAAGTAACATATTTTAATGAAAAGCAACTACATTTGCTAAAACTAAACAAATTTAGTGAGAAGTGTGGCACTGTTGTACATTTTTGAAAATCTCTTTAGTATTTAACTTAATAGAAGTCATGTAGCCCCTGGAAAACTCTACCACATACTCATGAGAGAATGAGAATGGAAAAGGCAAATAATGTCTTGGTATTATGAAAGTAGTTTTGACTTTGTGGATCACTTGAAAGGGTCTTAGGGACCCAAAGTAGTCCCTGGGCTACACTTTGAGAAACAGTGATCTTCCTGATAGGCTTTCACTCCAGAAAGAGTGAGAGAAATCCAAGATTCCATTTTAAACCAGGCTCATCTTTTTAAATGATCATCTTTGCCTCTCAAATCAGAATTAATAGAGAGTATACTTGGACTCTTTCAAGTGACAGAAATCTAAGATAAACTAATTTAAGTGAAAAGGGAATTTCAGGTTCAGCTCTATAAAGGGGCTCAAAAATTCCCTAAAATGTAAGCTTTTTGACAGTTTGTTCATTGTTGTGTCCCCAAAGAACAGTGCTTGGCTTATAGCAGAAACTCAATATATATATTTATTAATTAATTAAACAATACATTAATTATTGTAGCAGGGCTCTGACTCCATTCCTCAACTCTGCTCATCTCTCTCTGTGTTGTTAAAATGGAAGATGGCCCCTGGTAGCTCAGATATAACTTGGACTGAGTGCTCCTGATCCCAGAGAAAATGTCAGACCTCCATTCATGCAGCATCCATATTATTCCCCAAAAAAGAAAATTATTGGTCATTTTTGGGTCATGTGACCAAGATAATTTAACTATCATATGCAAGGGGAATGGCTATCTGGTTGTCAGCTTGGAAGGTGTATCAGAGAGAACGTATTAACAGCCCCAATAGAATCTATTTAAGTGGGAACAGGGCACGTCCCAAAAGGAAGGGATACTGACCACATATCACAGAATTACAGATGTCCACTAAAGATAGCCAACAGCCTGTCAACAGAAGGCTTATCCAATTAGGTATAAACCCATACCATCAGATATATGATATACACTCTGGTCACCTCGGTGAATCAAACAGAGAAGCTGTTTGCCAGCTAAGTTAATAATTCAGTGATCTATTTGTGATTATTTGATTTAGTTTTAGTGATTCTCAGAACAAATCATTTGGCTTTTGTTCTTCTGAGCTCTCAGTTTCACCAAATGTAAAATATGTGAGAGTACTGTTGTTATTTAATTCTGTTCAGAAACCATCAGAGATTGCTTGTTACCTATAAGAAAGACTCCAAGTCCTTTTGTCCATCTCGGTGGGTCCATGTTTCCTGACCCCTTCATAATTGAGAATCCATTTTAAATGACTCATGTGTAATAGAAGTTAATTGATAGTCATAATAATTGATTGATTTAAAATATATGAGAGAAGGTTGCTATAAATTTAATAACACTTTAAAATAGATTTACATCATGACAGCGTCCACATGATATATTTGAAAATTGTTGTACATATACATGGAAGGCATATTTAGCATTCAGTCTCCAGATAAAGCTTTGTGTGCATGTGTGTGTGTTCCTACACCCTCATCTACAGCCCCATTACCCTAGAGATTTTAATACTTTCCATATTTTGGTCATTATCTACCTTTCCAACAATATCTTTTAGTCTTCTATATTTGTACCCTTTATTTCAGTAAAATTTCTCCTCTCTGAAGCAGGCTAAGTACATTTTAGCCTCCAGACATTTGTTTATCATGCCATTATTTCTAACCATTCACCCCACCCATTCTCACCTTCCCCACCCATTTCCACCCCCAGGCCTCCTGGCCAATTCAAATTTCTTGAAGGATCAGATTGTCTCAGCCATGAGGTCTTCCTAATGATCTTACCTTTCTCTGAATTCATAAGTCTTGTGCTGTGCTCCATTCATTTAGAATTTACTGATTCATCCCTGATATATTTCTTTCTTGATTGTGCTGGTATTACCTAATAAACTTCCAATGCTCAATAGCCATTACCTTTAATATGTGTGTGTGTTGTGGTTTCCATGACTTTCTGGTCATAGAAAGACAACAGACAATGGGAGCTAAGATATCAACACTGTTAGATAGATTTGGGAGATTATTTCACTCTGTACAGAAACCATCAGTGATTGCTTATTCCCTATAAGGGATAGTCCCAAACTCTAAAAACCAAGCCCTTTGCATGGATTTCTAAAGGGAGAATTCAGGGAGCTGCCCAAATAGTGCCCAATTGCTCTGGGATCATTAAGGGCTTTGGATTACTTGACTATTTTTATGGCTCCATTAGCTATATCTCTTTTTTTAGTGGGTATTCTAGGGTTTTTAGTATTCATCTTACACTTATCACAATCTACCTTCAAAGAGCATTACTTCATGTGTAGTATAAGATCCTTACATCGTATACTTCCGCTCCTCCTCCACACCGCTATTGTGCTATGTTGTCATACATTTAAATTCTGCATGTGTTACAAACCCCAAAATGTATTGTCATTATTTCCTTAACCAGTCAAATCATTTAAAGAGATTTAAAACTGATATCAAAAAGTCTTTATATTTACCATTTCTGGCATTTTTCATTCTTTTGTGTAGATCCAAGTTTCTATCTGGTGTCATTTTTCCTTTTGCCTGAAGAACTTCCTTTCACATTTCTTATAGTGCAAGTCTCTCTCAGCTTTTATTATCTGAAAAACCCTTTATTTTGCTTTCATTTTTGAAAGATGTTTTCACTGAGTATAGAACTCTAAGTTGACAGTTGTTTTTTTTTTCTTTCAGCACTTTAAAGACGTTATATTCTCTTCTGGCCTGCATAATTTCTGACAATGAGTCTGCCGTTATTCTTATGTTGGCTCACCTGTACATAATGCCTTTTTTCTCAGGCTGCTTTAATGTTTTTCAGGCTTTTTACTAGTTTTGAGCAATTTGATTATGATGGATCTTGGTGGGATTTTATTTTATTTTTTCTGCTTAGGGTTCAGTGAGCATCTTAGATCTGTGGATTTATAGTTTTGAACAAATATGGAAAATTTCTTCAAGTCATTATCCCTTCTTTTGGGACTCTAATTATACCTATGTTCGATTAGGTTGTTTGGTATTGTGCCGAAGCTCTGTTAAATTTTTTTCAGTCTCTTTCTTTCAGCACTTCGTTATGGATAGTTTTGTTTTGTTTTCAAGTCCAGTGATGTTTTCTTATACAACAGAAGTTCTCAACTTCAACCTCAGATCTATGGACATTTAGGGCTATATAATTTTTGTTGTGGGGAACTGTCCTGTGAATTGTAGGATGTTTAGCAGCATTTCTGTTCTCTACACACTAGATGACAATAGACATCACTTCCCCAGTTGTGACAAGTAAAATAATGTCCAGTGAAAAATAACCTTTTGAGCACCACTCCTCTACAAAGTCTATTCTGCTCTTAATCCAATCCAATGTATTTTTCATTTCAGGACTTTGCATTTTGATCTTTATTTCTCATTTCTGACTTGATAGGTTCATGTTTCTCTTTACATCAGGATTCAACAATCTACGACCCACAAGCCAAATCTGGCCTACCACCTATTTTTGTAAGTAAAGTTTTATTTGAACAGAACCATGCACATTGATTTACGTGTTGTCATAGCTGCTTTGATATTCCAACAACAGAGTTGAGTAGTTGAGACAGAGACCATATGGTCTGTGGGGCCTAAAATATTTATAATCCATCTCATTACAAAAAAGCTCTCTGATCCCTGCTTTATATCATTGAATATATATACATATAATTTATAAAAGATGTTCTATGATTGTTGTCTACCAATTCCATTATTTCTATCATTTCCGAGTCTGTTTCCATTAATTAATTTTTCTCTTGATTATGGGGCATATTTTCCTCTTCTTTGCATGCCTGCTATTTTTGATTAAGGATTTTTTAAAATATTTATTTTATTTATTTATCCCCTCCCCCTTGTTGTTTGAGCTCCCTGTCTGCTCTGTGTCCATTTGCTGTGTGCTCTCTGTATCTGCTCGTCTTCTCTTTAGGAGGCACCAGGAACCGAACCTGGGACGTCCCACATGGGAGAGAGATGCTCAATCACTTGAGCCACCTCAGCTCCCTCCTGCTATTTTTGAGTTGGATGCTGGATATTATGAAATTTACATGGTTGGGTGCTGGATTTTGCTGCATTCCTTTAAAGAGTATTGGGTTTTGTTCTAGCATGTAGTTAACTAATTTGCAGATCAAGTCGTTCCTTTGGAGGTTTTCCTTTAAGTTTTGCTGTGTCTAGTTAGACATAATCTTTATTCTGGGACTAATTTAACCATACTACTAAAGAGTCACTAAAGTGAGACTCTCCATTCTGTAGAGAATGTATTTTTCATCTCAAAATGGCCCATGTATTACTAGATCTTTCCACTCTGGCTGGTTAGGTCACAGACTATTCATAGCCTTGTTTAAACTCCAAGAATTGTTCAACTTATTGCCTTCTGGTGCTTATTTCCTTGTCCTGGGGTATTTTTCTCTCATGCATGCATGAGTTAGCACTCAGCCAAAGACCTAGTCAGCTTCTTCTTCACTAGTACTCTTCCCCGAAAATTGTAGTCCCTTTGACTTCTCCAAACTCCCATCTCTGCCTCATCAATTTGGTCAGGTCACCATGCCTGTCTGGTTTTACACTCTTTGCATTGCAGCCTGAAAACTGCTTCCAGGCAATAAACTGGGGAAATTGTAAGGCTCACCTCATTGTTTCTCTTTTCTCCTGTATCGCATTCTTGTGCTGCCTATTGTCCAACGCCCGAAACTTGTCATTTTACGGAGCTATCTAGTTTTCAAATTGTTTATGGCAAGAGGGTAACAGCTATGGCATTTAATCCTCATGGGCCTAAGTGGAGGTCTCCATGAGGAGTTTTGAATAAACCAAAGTAACAACAGATTTTCTCATTTAAAACAGTTTTTTCAGTATGAGAACTACCACCCCTACCACTGTTTCTCTGTGAACAATAATCATCATTTTCCATGGTATTTTGAGTCGATGGAATGTTTGGAATACTTCTGCTTACTGTAGGAAACAATCCAAAAGGGGGGGAGGGAGGATGGCAAAAGTACCAACTTCCTTCAATATCTCAGACTTTAAAGAGAAGTAGGTAACTAAATTACCCTGCAAAATTCATCTGAGTCCAAAAGAAACAAAATTATCATTCATTTTATGGCTCTGGTTTAGTATTGTTAGCGTGTTAGTTTTAGGTTAAATTTATATTGTAGATTTTTATATTTATGTTATATGGCTACTCTGATTACACAATAAGCCCAAATGTGCTATAATATGTTCAATATATTTATTCTCATTTTATAGGACCTGGATCACCATTTTATTATTTCAAATGATGTTACATTTTGCTCTTGTGACTTGTTATTGGCTATATTTATAATTAATTGGATCCTAAGTCTTTGGTTAGGAGCACAACCCTTTTTATGACATAATTCCCCTGGGAAAAATAGGAAATCACTTTATAATGATTTGCTTTATAATACTGTTTTCAGGGCTATATTGTAGCGAAAGGTAGCCATTGCTTTGAAAAAGCTTTATTTTACCTCTTGTGCTGCTCCTCAAAATGATAAGTGTATATGACTTATCTCCTCAACTAGATAAAAAATCTGCTGAGAACAAAAATCCAGCATTACAATTCTTTGTGTGTACAATGCCTTGCCTGTAAGGGGAAAGCAGTATGGCACACGGCTATTTTATTTTAAGCAGTTTTTTTTTTAATCAGCAGAAACTTTTATTTAAATAATATCTTATATGAAAGGCCAACACAGAAAATAGATTAACAAGAATTCTTCTGATTGAAGGAAGAAGAGGAACCTAGACCCCTGCTCACTAGGTTCCTTCCATTTCTATTTCAAGGTCTTCACTAAAAAAACCCCTTCATTGAACTGTGAGGTTCCAGGGTGGATAGTTCAGGATTTGCAGTCAATCTGAGTGCAAGTCCTGGACCCATTATTTATTGTTGAATGATTTTGAGCAAATTACTTAATCTCTCTGAGGTAGTTTTCTACATAACAAGAAAAACAACAATAATAATATCTCTTTATCAATTAGGAATGCTTTTAGATGAAAAAACAGAGAAAATTCAAAAATGAATTTTTTCTTTCTTAAAAGTAAGTTCAGTTATAGGCAATTGCTGAGGTTGTTTCAGTGGTTCAATGATATTTTTGGGACCTGGGCTCTTTCTGTCTTCCTGGTCTACCATCCTTGGCATTTTGGCTTTCATCCTTAGGTTTCTGGCTTCAAAGTCACAAGGTGGCTGCTCACTTATGAATTCCACGAGCAAAGAAGGGACAAAGACATCCACCTCGGGAAATTGTTGGTTTGATTTTTAATTCAGAAAGGGAAATACTCCCCAGCATGCTTCCTTTTAAATCTCATTAGCTAGAACAAGTCCATCCTTGAGCAATCAGTTGCCAAAAGTAATGGATTTAGACCAATCAAAATCCCCCACCCCGGGATTGTGATAGGTACTCACGCTCCCAAGTTTCAAGGGCTCTCTCCAGACCAGCATCTAAACACATCAGGGTCTTGTTGGTAGAGGTGAGGGAGCAAGAGAAGGAGTGGGCACTGGTGTCTGATGTGTCTACCCCCATACCTGGATTTTAGATGGCTGCAATGAGCCTCAAATGAGGATGTATGTAAAAATGATTTTCCAACTTCATTATGTTAACTACTCAGTGAATGTTTGAGGAATGCATGACGTGGAAATTTCACTGGGGAATAAGAATGGCATTCAAAGTCCTAGGTCAGTGATTCTCAAAGTATCATCCCATGAGGCCTACAACAAAAGGCATCGGAAGGATTGTTTATGAAAAATATAGATACAGAAGGTAAACCTCTAAGTGGGTCCCAGGAGTCTACATTTTAAAACATTTCCCAAGTGATTCTTTTTTTTTTTAAAGATGTATTTATTTATTTACTTCTCCTCCTACCCCCACCCCCACCGCCCTCCATTGTTTTGCACTCACTGCCTGCTCTCTGTGTGTTCTTCTGTGTCTGCTTGCCTTCTTTTTAGGGAATTAATCCTGGGACCTTCCGGAGTGAGAGAGAGGTGCTCAATCTCTTGTGCTACCTCAGCTCCCTGGTCTGCTGTGTCTCTTATTGTCTCTCCTCTGTGTCTCTTTTTGTTGCGTCATCTTGCTGCGCCAGCTCTCCGTGTGGGCCAGCACTCCACGCAGGCCAGCATTCCGCGTGAGCCAGCTCTCCGCTCAGGCCAGCTTGCCGCGTGGGCCATCTTGTCTTTCACCAGGACGCCCCAGGAATCGAACCCTGGATCTCCTATATGGTAGACAGGAGCCCAATCGCTTGAGTCACATCCGTTTCCCCCAAGTGATTCTTATGCCTATTAAAATTTGAGAACCATGGGCCTGCCTGTCTGGGGGCAACACAATGAGATAAAACCAGGTGTTCTTGGGTAGATGAGCATCTGCAGTGAGTATTTTAGGGTTGTGAGAGAGAGGAATCCTAAGGGGCAGATGGCTGAACAATAACTGTACCTTCTCTTTAGCACAGCCCCTCAGACAATGTAAGCATGCAATAATGTTGACAACCTTTATTATTACTGACAATTTTCTCCAACACCAGGGGACCAAGATCCTAATGGTTGTTTCAGCTATGGTTCACTTATCCAGTCACCAACTGTGAAATGAATCCACCATCCCCTGGGTCTGCCTTTAGTAGGCACCAGCAAAGCCTCCTTATTCAAGCCACAGGGAGCAATAGGAAAGTTCCAGTGCATTCTGTAGGTCAATAAGAAATTTCAGGCCCAAGATTGTTTTGAAGGTATTTGTAAGACTGATGCGGTATCTCTAAAGGGTATGGAGTTCCTCAAAAGAAAGACACCATAAAACAAATTCATGGTGTAATGATTCGTGGCATCTCCTTAGCCCAGAGTGTTGGGAAGGGCAGATGATAAATTACTACAAAACCCTTGGCAGAATGCTGAAAAGTTCTAATAATGTAACAATATAGCATGTCTGAAGCTAAGTATCTGGGTGTGACTGAGCAGATGCTTTTCTGGTTGATTTTTAAAGAAATTAATCAAGTTCTGGATAATTACTCCAGACTGTGTCCAAGGTTGCATACCTACATCTGAATAGAATGTGAAACACAAATACACACACACACATGCACATGCATATACATGTATACATTGTAAAAACACTGTGGGAGGGGAGCAGGTGTTGCTCAGTTGATTGAGTGCCTGCTTCCCAGGCACGAGGTCCTGGGTTCAATCCCCTGTGCCTCCTAAAACAACAACAACAAACAAACAACAACAACAAAAAACACTGTGGGAGCCACATGGTCAACATGGTTATTGGTTTACAAAGTAGCTTGAATATCTCCATTTGTAATTCTTTGAACTCTTTTTCCTATAAACTAAGCACACCTCCAGGGCTTGTGCAAGGCTATTGGTGAGTCTACACACACAGCAGCATCTGAGATCTTCCTAAACTTCCTCAAGTGTTGAAAGTACCTATAAGATGCTGAAACTTTAGAAGTGGACCAGGAAAAATGTATGGAAAGGAGGAGAATTTTTTTACCTCTTTAAGCTTTGGTTTCCTCATCCACGAGATGGGAATAACACCAACGTCAAAGGATTCTCTTAGGGGACAAAAGCACCCAGATACAATCTCTGCCAATAGTGTGATAAACCACTATTCTTTTTCATTGTATTACTCTCGATATTTAGATGGGATAGGCTTGGAAAGGTGACTTGAGCCTAGACTTCCCAATTCATAGTGTTTGAAGGCATCATCTTAGAAGGAGGAACCTGCTGAGGAAGGCAGCACCTTGGTGACAGAGTCCCAAGCCTGACCTGGACAGGTGTGCAGTATGGCTCGGGGCTGACCTGAGCTCAGGCTGGAATAGTTCTCCCTGAACCCTGCAGACTGCACACTGTCCAAACTCAAAGGCCACAGAAGCACCAGAAGTTGGATTTGGAAGCTGCTTAGACAACCACTATTTGGCATTATGCCTTGGAAGCCCATTTCCCACCCCAGCTGCAAAACCCCTCTCCACTCGTCACTCCAGGGGCCTGCCCTCTTGTTCACCTCCTCACCTGCCTTCTGAAGGTCACCTGAACATTGGTAAGAATGTGTGGCGGTAACTACTCACCCAGAAACACCCTTCAGCAAGGTGGTGAGCTTCCATTTCCTACACCTGGAACAGGCTGGTGCCAAAATACTTATTGGGGCAGGGGCCTAGGTAGGTTAAGATATTTTTCCTTCTCTTTTCAGCACAGACAGGTGTTTCTTCCCTCCTGTTTTAAATCCAAGAGAAATCCAGAATGACCCCTCAGGTGGGCCTTTCTGATTTCAGTTTGCTTCAAGATATTGGTTATTTTTAAGGCATATGTTGGAAAGAAGCAGGGTCTCCAGACTGACCCATAATTAATTTCTTCCTAATTTGATTTTGATTATTTCTGTGTTGGAATGCAATTCTACATCACTTCCATCTGTGTGGCCAGTTTTCAGTTATAATCTCCTGACCCAGAAGGCAAGGAGAGACTGCATGTAATTTATATATTCTGTAGGGAGAAGGAAAACAATATGTGTCAAGCAACTACCTATGACAGGCATTGTTCTAGATATTTTATATGGCATCTAATTTAATCCTCAGAATAACCTTGCAAGGTAGATGGCATTACTCATATTTTCTAGGCAAGGAAGCTGAGGTTCAAAAATGATGGGTGACATTTAGCAATACGCTGTTAGCAACCCAAAGAGGCTCAATTTGAATCTAGACCTCTTGGGTCACAAAACCTTTGCTGTGTTCATTGTACCAGCTCAAAGTTAGGAATACAGGGCCCTCGGGGACCACAGTGGAGAGAGTCCATTTAGGAAAAGAGCCTAGTTGAGTTAGTTTCTATTTCTAAGAGCCAACAAAGTCTCTGACACATTTACCTAGTCAGGAGCACAGCTCCAAACTTCCATTTCTACAGTTATGAATAGAGGCTTTGAATTCCTGCTTCTCTTACTTCTCTTCATTAGTCAAGTGGTTTTTTGACCTTTTCTTTCTTGCATCTGAACTAAGGTTACCCCTGGGGACTTCGTGCATGTTCTTTTCTGCAACCAATTATCGTTTTGATTGTGAAGCTAAAAAAAAACAGTTCTTATTTGAAGACTGAGAGTGAGAGAGAGAGAGATGTAGAGAGAAAGAGACAGGGGAAGAGAAGCAGTGAGAGAGTAAAGAGCACAAGAGAGGATTGGGAGACTGATGCCAAGAGCATCACATAGCTTTTTAGCTAGTTAAGCGTCTCTATCCCTGGCATAGAGGACAAATGAGTCTCCAAAAAGGGACCAGACTTAAAGCCCACCTTGCTGCTGTCCTTGGATAGAGGGGAGAGGGCTTCATATCATCATCATCTGAAGGGCAAATGCCCTGACTGAGATCTCATAGCTGAAATGGAATAGAGCCCTTAGTCTACTGATGCTTCCGCCATATCTCCTGCTTCAGCATCTTATGCAGGCACAGCCCCTTCTCCTTGAAGGCCAGTCTCTTGCACCTGCAAATACCTGGAATTAGCAGCGGGAAAGATGCAGAAAAGAAGTGTAGGGTATAGATTAGATGGTAGCTAGGGTTATTTTCAAGAGTTTTGGATCACAGGGAGCTGGGTTTGAGTTCCTGGCTTCACCATTTTAGCTGCTGTGTAAATGTGGACCAGGCATTTCACCTCTCTGAGCCCTAGTTCCCTCATCTGTGAAGCGGAAATATTAACCCAACCTCTAGGATTCTTATAATGAACAATGGAGGGAGTATATAACTAGAAGCAAGGCACACTATTACCAGTTGATACATGGAAGTAAAATGATCATCATCAATGACATGCTATTCATTCTACTAGAAAGATAGCACAGCACGTTTTATATATCCTGCAGTCGAAAATAAATTTGGTTCTATAGTCCATCCCAGGATGGGCTATGTTTCACTGAGTTAATTTTGCTCCAATTTCCAACAACCTATGGAACTTTACTTATCTGAGTTCTCAGAACCCAGGCCTTAGACTGTGCCAGTTCTATTCAACGGCCAAAGTCATTAACCTGCCCACCAAAAGCAGAATTCTCTTAGGAGGACATTGCAAGTGTTAAACCAACCATTGCATTTAATCCAAGTCATTAACTACTTTAATTAAATCAAGCTTAATAAATGTGTATTGAACACCTAGAATGTGGCATGGATGCTAGGTTCTGGGGACACAAAGATAAATAACCCCAGCCCCTGCCCGGTGAGCTGCCCATGCCTTCGTGTGTGCATGGGTGAGCCTTTTCCTTGGGGACCTCAGCAGGCCTGTCATGTTCCACAGCTTCTTCAAGAGACACCTCAAGTCTCTCCGAAGCCAAACATCCCTCCCTCCCACGCTTCCTTGGTCTCTTCTTCCCTGCCTTCTCTCCATCGGTTTCTGCTTTTCGCTATCCCATCCTTCTTTCTTTCTTCTCACCCTTCCTTAAATAATTATTTAATACCTAACTATGAATTAGATACTATTCTACAACAAGACAGATAAGTACCTGCGCTCAAGAAGCCCATCTTAATTTTTTTTTTTTAAGATAATTTTAGACTTAAAGTAGCAAAAATAGGATAGGGGTCCTATATGGCTTCACCTAGTTCCGCCTGATGCCAATATCTTACATAACTCTGATATAATTACTGAAATCAGGAAATGAACACTCTTACAGTATCATGGACTATCCTGCAGATCTTATTGGAAGGTTGTCAGTTTCCTTACTCCGTTTTCTGGTCCAGTGTCCAATCCAGGATCCCACATTGCATTCAGTTACCACGTCTCCTTTGTCTCCTTCAATCTATGACAGTTCTTCGGTCTTTCTCTGTCTTTCGTGACCTTGACGCTTCTGGCTAAGTATTGTGCAGAATGCCCTTCAGTTCAGATTTGTCTGTGCTCTCTCATGATTGGGTTGAGGTTATACGTTATTGGGAAAGATCCAGTAGAAGTAATTATCTTTCTCCATGCATCATATTAATGAGTGCACGATGTCAAAACGTCTTGTTACTGGTGATGTTAATCCTAATCACTGGATGAGGGTGATGTCTGCTAGTTTGCTTCTCTATAATAAAGTTACCGTTTTCCCCTTTAAAATCAACTAGTATCTTGTTTGGAGATACTTTGACACTATGCAAATATGCTGTTTCTTCTCATCTTTTCGCCCATTAATTTTACCATCTGTTGTATTTTTAGCACTTCCTTACCCAAGAAGCTTACCTTTTATTAGGAGAAGTGAGACAATAAAGATGTAATGAAATAAATTATATGACTTTAAATAGTAAAAGTGTTGTAAATAAATGTAAGAGGTATTGTGGCAGAGGAGAGGGATCAATTTTAGCTGGCTCATTGGGGAATTTCTGTCTAAGGAGGTGACATTTGAGCTAAGACTTGAATGACAAAAAACCAGCTGAGTGAGATCTGAGAGAAAAGCGTTCCCGGCAAAGCACATGGCAAGAGCAAAAGCCTTGAAACCAGGATGAGCAAGGTCTGTTTGAGAAAAGGAAATAAGACAGGCACTGCTAATGGGAAGTGACTAAGGGGCAAAGTGGTGGGAGATGAGGCTGCAGAGGTGGGTAGAACCAAGTCAGGTAAACCCTGTAGAGTTTGGGTAGAGAGTTTGGAAGTTTTCTAAATGTGGTGCAACTTCCTTCAGCAAACATGTCCTATGTCTGCCTAGTCCAGTAGGGTAGTCACTGGTCACATCTGCTATTTAAATTTTAATCTTACTTGATTATAATTAAATAAAATTAAAAACTCAGTTCCTCAGCCATGCTAGCCACATTTTAAGTGTCCAAAAGTCACTATCATATTGGAAAACACAGATGCAGAACATTTGCATCATCACAGAAAGTTCTGTAGAACAACACTGTTATGTATATCTTCTGGAGGCCATTCATCATGTTAGTTTCTATAGGAGATACAGAGTTGAGTGAGTTATGGTCCCCGTCCTCCCAGTGACTTGAAGGTTAGTAGACAAATATGCAAAGAAACACTGTATCGGGCAGCATGTAATAAGAACTATGGACATGGCACAGAAAAATGCTGTAAGCCTCCAGTTATGGGCAAACCCCTTGCAACTGAGACATCAGAAAGGCTTCATGGAGAAGCAGCATTTGGCTGTCTGGAAGGATGGTGAGATTCTCATAGGTGATGAGGAGAAGGTCATTCCTGAAGGAAGGTTTGGTGTGAGCTGAGATTTTGGAGACTGCAAGTTTGAAGTGAGGCTAACAGATGTCTGGATTGGCAGGAGTTTGGGAGTGTGTGCAGGAGAACATGAGGGAGAAGGAGGTGAGCGGGTAGTAGGTGGTGGAGTGTGGAGGGTCCCAGAGCCAGGCTCAGGAGTTTCATCTTTATCCCAGACTCAGTGGGGAGCCGTGGGTGGTTTTTAACCAAAGAAGTAACTATACCAGAGCTGTTATTCAGAAAGATTGGTCTGTCTGCAGTGTATGAGGGGGACTGTGGGTCGGGGGAGTCTGGCTGCAAAAAGAGGGTTGGAAATCTACTTACAGTGGAGCAGGTGTAAGGTCGTTCATGTCCCAGCACACTTTCCTGAAAGCTGAAAGCATTCTCAAGCACATAAGGACAGTCTGCTTGAAATATAACCTTTCAGGAATAAACCTTAGGATTTGAAAATACACCACTTACTCTGCATAGCAAGCAAACACCAGACCCACAGGGGTTGATCAGTCTATTTGATTAACAGGTGCTCTTTGAAAGTATTGATGCCCTTAAACTCTAGTGCTCATGAAAATCACCTGGGCAGCTCATTAAACTGCAGAGTCCTGGGTGTCACCCCCAGAAAGTCATTTCAGGGGCAGGCCCTAGGAATCTGTATTTTGACAAGAAGGAGCCATGATTAAGGTGGACAGTGACGTGAAGAAAAGCACTTGAGAAATGCTGCCCAGTCTCATTTCCTTTTAAGCTTTCTGTCCTCAAGTTAATGAGATATGCTCCCTTCCCATCATTCGTAGTTTGTAACCCTGAAGATATAAAAGAAGTCCCCATCCCATTTTGCATTCGGCCACCTCCATGAACTAGGCGATTGAAGAGAACTGTAACACATTGTCCTAGTTACATTTCCTTTTTAGTTTATCCATTTAGAAGAGGCTTAGAGAATTACCCCTTCCAGTGCCCCCTTTTCCCCAAGTGTTGCTTTCCGTGCCTGCATGTGTGTACCCTTCCACCATTTGTCCTTTGTACCCACATTTGGTTTGCTTGCCCCACCTGCCCTACACATCCAAAGCCCAGTGAGGACAAGGACCTTGAGGTCATTTCCACGAACCCTGCAGGGCTGGGCTCGGTGCTCTAGAATTTCCCCAGTTGAGGACCCTCCTCTGCTGGGGCCAACTGGTACCACATGTGTTCTAATAACCACCCTTAATTGGAATCCTTATCCATCTGTTTCACAGATGAGATCACTGAGTCTCAGAGGGTTTCAGAGGATGACTTGGAACCAAGGTCTCTGATCCCCACCACAGCCCATTCAATTGGCTCCTCTCCATACTCTCAGGAATGTGGCTGCCTGGTGGTGCTGGGGCTCTTTCCCTGCGGTCATAGGAGCCCACGAAGAAAGGGGGACCAGGAAGGCGACAGCTTCTTCCCCTTTGCCCTTTGGGCTTTGCTTGATGCCATTCACTTCCAACTCTGGCACTTTCTCCAATGCCATATGCCCAGGCACTAACAGGCAGCTAACATTAGCCCATCTTCAGGATGAGTGTTCCCAATTCACAGGGACCAGGGGATTCCAGAGGGTGATAATTACGGATGTTTCCTCCAATTCCACGGAAGTAAGGAGACTTGCACAATTTAACACGGCCCCTTTCTTCCAAATTTGTCACGTTTCAGACAAAATGCTTGAGAAAAGAGTCTCGAGATTTCCTTTGGCAATCCATGCCTCTGCGTAGCAGATGGGGTTTTTGAGACAAAAAGCCTTATCTGCACAGACAGTTCCTGCAGTGAAGTGCATAGGAAGGGAACCAACATCCATGAGCCCTCAGCAAATGAGCCAACTCTTTAGGCTTTGTCATCTCCGAAACCCTTGCCCGGTCCAGGTGGCATGTCCAGGTGAAGCAAGTTGGGTCTGGCCTGTGAGTGAGAAAGTTCCTAACAGTCATGGCTGTCAGAGCTTACCATAATGAAGGACAACACACAAATCTCCCAAGGATGAATCTGTCAAGCAGCTCGAAGAGAAGGTGGGAACTATTCAGCCCTCAAGGCAAAAGCCAGCACTTTGGTAAGCCTTCTCTGCTTCCACTCACCCACCCACCCACTAGGCAAATGAATGGGCTTTCCTGTAGCTTCTAGAGGACATGGTTACTGCCATCACTTACCACAGTCTATTCAAATTACTTGATTAAATGCCAGATTCCTCTACCATATTATGAAAGCAGGTCTCACATCTTCTCCACCTTGTTCCCCTGGTGCCTGGTTTCTGGCACATTGTAGGTGCTCAATGCATGTTCACCTGATGAATGAACAAATGAATGCATTACGTGCCATGGTATGGCACAGCATGGCAGCTGTCTTTGGCTATTGTCTCGTTGAAGACTGTTTTTGCTCTTCGTGCGAGGCAGGGCAGAACTAGGATTGAACAGTGGGTGCTAGGCTTTTAATCAACAGTCTAGGCATTAAAAGTTGAGATGGAGGGGAGCCAACGTGGCTCAGTGGTTGAGCACCGGCTTCCCACATCTGAGGTCCAGAGTTCGATCCCCGTGCCCGGTACCTGACAAACAAACAAACTAACTAACAACAACAACAAAAAACCCCAACTCTATAAAAGTTGAGATGGGTTGACTGCCTTGGGGGATGCAGTGAGATCGCCCTCATGGAAGGGGTTTAAGCCAGAAACTGAAGGAGACTATGCAGAGATGTTATATATAGGATTCAAGCATGGGTGTTTGGGGGGGTGGGAGATGCTAGTCTAGACACCTTTAAGGTTTCTTCCAACCTCGAGACCCTCTGATTTCAGGATTTGGTTTTCTTCAACGACATGACTGTGCCTTATTGGTCTGAATATATATACATGGACATTTTTCATCTTCCAGAGTAATCCGAAGGCAGCCTCTCCACTTACCTAAGGAGATTTTGGTGGGAACTGTCGATTGACTTACGGCAGGCTGACTCGGATGTTGCATGATATACTGGGCTCCATAGATGGCCCCAGACGTGTATATCATTGTGTCGGTTGTCCGGGATGACACTGTTATTTCCCACCTGTGCAAACACAGCTGTAAAAAGTGATGCATGGCCAGCCAGCCCTTCCCCAGAGTGCAGGCAGAAAGCACACACCCTCTAGCTTAACACACCCAGGAGCTGCACACACCTTCTTCTGAATTTCAATACTCATTTTCAAGTCTGTGAAGAAGAGAAGAGAATTGCAAATGAACTCACGTTACCAGCAAAACCAAACCAGCCTCCCTCCTAAATTATTTCGTGCATCAAGTCTGTGGGCTACAGAAACCCCTGCGCCCTCTGTGGCTTCCTGGAAAATCAAAAAGGTTTCCAGCGGTTTCAGCAAACAAGCAGGCTTTGCGCCTTCTTTCTTTGTTAGGGATTTGATTCAAGCTGCGTCTGCTAGCCGTGAAATACAAAGAGAGAAAAAAAAGTCAGTATAGTATAGCTTTGAAATTTTTAGCTAGCACCAGAGGAAAGAATAATAAACCATAAATTGCTGCATCTGGCCTTAAATTTATAAAGAAAGCAAACAGTGGAAGAAACCAAAAATGTCACTCTCCTTTGTCATTAAAAAAAAAAAAAAAATAGTTTCCTCTTCGTCACTTTTTGCTCACCCTTTTACTCCACCAATTTTGAAATCGCAGCAAAAACAACATCACTTTCTCCCCATCCCTCCGCTAAGCAATAAACTTTCGTCACAAATTCAAGCATCAGAGAGACTGGAAAAAGTTGAGACTGGTAAGTCCCTCCATACAGAGACAACACGTGTGGGTGGGTCTCTGGTGGGGGAGCAAAGCCAGGTGCTCCCCTGGAGGACCTGCAGGAGTTTGACGGGGAAACCCCGCCTTCTCTCCTCCAGCCACTCCCTCCCACCCTTTTTTTAACCAAAGGTGCCACGGAATCGCCTCATCTCCTAATAGAGACAGACAGTGGAGGGAAGGATGGGGTCTGACTCCATTTTCTTTTCTTTTGTGGGTGCCCAGCCATCCGGCTCCAATTCTATTTTGTCCATTTGGGGCAATCATCTTGGGCTGTATTATAATAAACACGTAGGATTTTTCCCCTTCCTGAAGCCACTACTTGCTGTGCTGCTCAAAATAATCTCCCAGTCTGTCAAAAGCCCCACTTGTCAGCAAACCTGCTCCATATGGACTCTCTGCTTCCAGCCTACCCAGATGCCGCGGTGGCTTCATCTGAGCACTCCCTGCCCAGGTGCCGGTGCTTCTGCCTGGGGGTTTCTGCAAGAAATCTTGATGGACAGTGCTAAGGAGCAACAGCAAATGGCCTCTGGATAAGTCACAGGGCCGCCCCAAGACAGCCGGGCTTAAGCGATGTTCTGTGCCCTGTGTGCTCCCTCAGCCCAGGCCGGAGGCGGGAGGCAGCCAGATGGTGTGCTCCAGGGTTGCATCTGTGCTAACTGCACAGGGACGGGACCAAATGGGGGACAGACAGAGGACACAGAGAGGATCTCCAGGCACAGCCAGGCTTCTCCAGGTGTGTGGAAAGTGTTGATGCCTGGGCTTCACCCCTGGCCTTCCGTTTAATTGGTCTGGGAAAGACCTGAGTTTGAGGTTTTAAAACTTCCCAAGCTATTTTAGTGTGCAGCTGAGGCTGAAACCCTCCTGTCCAGGGTTCTTTACCCTTTTTGTTCCACGGACCCCTTTGCCAGTCAGGTGAAATGAACACGGCTGTAATTTATTTATTGCATACATGCATAAGTGAAGGAAATGCTAGATTTCAGTTAGAGGTCAGAGCAAATAAAGATAATAAGTTGATTTTTTTTCAATTCAAGCTCACGGACCCCCGTGAAATCTTTCCAAGGACCTCTCGGGAGTCCATGGACCCCTGGTTAAGAATCCCTGGTCTTGAGGAAGGTAAGGTGGTTACCTTCCCTTCCACGCCAGACCCAGAGCTAAATGGTCACTAGGAGTGAGTTGTTCTCGTTACTATTATTGTTAATCCAAAAGCTGGTTGCACATCCTGGCGGCATCTAGATAGTGATGTTCTGGATGCAAAGGCACCTTCCAAACAGTCTCAGTGTCTCCTCGCTAGTTTCCATCTAGGGTAGGTGTTCAGTAACCATAGTCTGATTTAGATGACCCCTGTGAAGTGGATCAAGGTGATTTTTTTCTTCCCAGGCCCATGTGCTGTGACCATGATTTTTTTGTTATAAAGAGCCATAGAGTTGGGACACTTGGGATCTTGTTCTAGTTCGACCACCTTGATCAAGCCCCTTCCCTTCCGTAGGCTTCAGTTTACCCATTTATAGAACAAGGGTGTTGGATGATGTGATTTATCACCAAGGGCCCACCTGCTTGACAGTCTATGGCTTTAGAAACATAAATCAACAGAACACTCCATTATCGGGAAACTCAGGCCAGGAGCAATGCTGAAGCTCTTTAGCACTGGGGAGATGAACAGGCTCAGAGCCACCAAGAAGGGGGAGGCATGAGGTTGACAGGCCTGTCTCAAATAATAGGAAATACTAAATACCTTGGAAACCCAGAGGTAGCATGAAGAGGGGCAGGGAGAGAGATTCTTGTAGAAAGGTCTACTGGCTCAAGGCCCTGGAGGGTCTTGAGTGCCCCACTCTGGTGTTTGGACCTTATTCAGAATGGAATGGGGATGCACCCCACAATTGCTTGCCAGGAAACTGATGCCCCAGCTGTGCCTTAAGGGCAGACTTTGGCAGCCCCGTTGCCAGTGAGGTCCTTAGAGAAGAGCTGGTACCTCACTCCTCTTTCAATGAGGATGTTCCCAGCATCGTCATTGATCAAGGAGTTAATGAGTGAAGGACTTGGCTTAACTGCTATCAAATATCCTGATGAAGACTGAAAAAGGAAAATAACCACACAGCTAATAAGCCACACGCTTAGACTCTGCATCCCTAACATTCATATTTTTGAAACATCTGTGGAAGTAACTGAAGTTAAAAATGTTCTTCCTGATTTTCGTGACGCTATAAACCGCCTTTGGCCACCAGACTTTCCTAAGCCAACATAGGGACACTATTTGCACATTATTTTGCATGAAATATAGTCATTTACATACATTTGCATAGTGCTTCCAAAGAGCCTTAATTCCAAGTATGTCAAATAAAATAAAACAAATTAGTGTAATCTACTGCCATTGTCTGGCAGCCCAAATCAGGGATTGCAGTGGAGACGGGGCCAGTGGTTGGGGAAGCAAAGTGCCAGCTTTTCGGAGGCCCTGACACGGCTGGCTGGGTGTATCCAGGGGTAAATGGACACACCACAGCTTGAGAACGGGGAACTCTTTGGGGCAGGGGAAAGTCTCAAGCATTCTAACTTTTTAAACAAACATCTGCAGCACCAGGCAGTTCACAAACCCCATTTACATCCTTGGTTTCCTTTAGGCCTCACCAAAACCTTGTTGGGCTGGGATTGCTAGGAACATTTAAATATCCAGGGGATTAACTTTGGAGAGGTTACGTGATTTACACAGTTGCACACTAGTAAATGGCCATGCCTGGGTGCCATCCTAAGACTTTGCTACGAATCCAGGCCTCGTGTTCCTCCGAGGCTGAGAATGGGTCCAGACTTCCCTGGAGAAGAGGCTAAAAGTCCCCATTTGCTGCTAATCCAGCGCCTCCTCTTTAGCTACCATGCTGCCATTGGGAAGCAGTAAAAGGGAAACCCTTGATGACTCCGGGACAGCGTGGCCCAGCCCGTGATGCATGTGGCCCTAAGTAATTGCCTTTTTATCGTTTGAGACAGTTATTTGAAAGTTATGGTAATAGGGTGAAAATCTAAGCAGCTTACAGTTTGCTAGAACATTAATCCTATGGGGATGATTTGTTTTTCCTCTGTGCTTCTCCATGGGACCTTTTCCATTGCGTTATGTAGAATTTATTTTTAGACAGCTTTCCCTGTGATCTACCATCACCCTTGCCTAATTACCAATCTCCACATTTGCTAAAAGGCATACAAATGTTCCTAATGCAGGTCCCTGGGTAGGAAGGTGTCTGGTTTGGGGAAGTGGAGCTCAGCAGCAGCCCAAGGGAGATGGGAAGCAGAGTCAAGGTCACTGGCTTTGGAGCCCGATGGAACGAAGTTCGAAACCTGGCTCCTCCGTCTTTGCTCACTTGACCTTGGGCACATTGCTTGGTCTCTCTGAGCTTCAGTTTCTTCATCTGTAAAATTGGGACGTTGCCTTCTTCAGAAAGCAGTCGTTAAAAGGAAATGAGTTACCCTCCATAAAATGCTCATTGCAAAGAATTTGCATCTTCTATTTGCTCAAACTCATGGTTTGAGGCTGGCTGGTCCTGTAAATGTAGGTGAGCCTAGCTTGGAAGGCGATTCAATTTTTAATATATATATTTTGGGAGGAGCTCACACTCTTACATGGCCCCCAACCAATTCATCCAGGCACTGTTCTAGAAGAGTAATAAATATTTAAATAGTGTTCTTTACTATCTATTATTTGACAAAAACAGTTAAGAAAATAGTAGAACCAATGCTGATTAATGAAGCGACTTTCTCTTCTCTGGGCCTCAGTTTCTCCACCTGCAGGGTGGGGCTAATAAGAGTGGCCTCATAGGAGCCCTGGGAAGAGGCATGAAATGGCAGCTGGGACAGTGCTCAAAGCCCTTCAGGAGACGGATTCTAGCTGAGCCTGGAGTTATTATCAGCATGATTATTGGGGAGCTAGGCCTCTCAGCATTCCCGTGAGTAAGGACTTCCTGTATTTCCGGGGCCAAACCTCCTCCTCCGCTCGCTTCCTCAATCACCATCAATGACTCTCATCACGGTTAAAAGGGCCCTGATTGTCGAGTGCTCTCAGCCCCCACCCACGGCTGTGAAGGGCCCAGGGAGCCGGCGGTGGGCACAGCTTGGGCATTTAGCAGTGCCCACCCCAACCCCTCCTGAAGTCCTTGGTCAACCTCCCGGCAGGCGTGACGTCTAAGGGGTGAGGGAACGGGGCCAGGAAGAGAAGCCGGCAGGCCAAGGGGGCAGAGGCAAGCAAGGAGAAAGAAGGGAAGAGCAAGGAGGACAAAAACGTGATCGTCACAGGGAAGGGAAGGGACACCACAGCTGCCTTGAGGGTCAAGGCCTGTGGCCTCGTTCTCCATCCATGATCATCCTTTGAGAGGACACTTGGGATGTGCTCCCAGCACCCCTGCATCGCTGACGCATTCTAACCAGCATGTGGCATTGAACTGTAGCTGGCAGTAGAGTCATGACTTTGTCCGTTTCATAGTCTGAGTTAAAATAGTTACCCTGGACGGGACTTGGAAAATCATTTGTCTAACACAGCAAAGAAATCAGGACTGAAATCCACATGTTCAGATTCCCAATCCAGAGTCCATTTTGCAGCAGTGCATAGCAGTTTAGATGTGCACGCACACACACACCTGCACACCATTTCTGCATGCTTGGGAGTCTGCGTGTGCTTTCACTTTCATTATTTTATTCATTCTTTCAGCCACCAGGCCTGGGAAACGAATAATATAACCGCATTTTACCGATGAAGAAGCTGGGGCTCCCCAAGGTTAAGGGGAAACGTTCAAGAGCACGCAGGCTGTGGTAGCTGAGCTGCCTCCACACTCCCAGACAGGGCTCTTGTCTGCGCCCCGCTCTGCCTCAGAGCTCTTTGCCTTTGGCTACTATCAAGGAGCCAGGACTCCCATCCATATTGATGTGAAAACTTCTGGCTCAACTGCATCCACGCTTAGAAAGCTCAACATTTTTTTAAAATTTATCAAAGGGAAGAAAGTAACAATGGACTTGATGGGCAATTTGTATAATTAACACCCTGAAGCTCCTAGTACTATACGTTGTTTTTTTTTTGATTCCGTGCATTCTCCTGACAGATGCTCTTTTTTCTGGTCAAGTGGCATTATCACAAGAATTATAACAGAGGGAGAGAAACGCCTGCCAGAAGTATGTGAAGGGGAGGCAGGGTTTGGATCTGTCATTAGCCACCTAGGTACGCTTCAGTGTACCTATGAGGCCTGCTTCCTGGAAGATTTGAATGATTAAACCAGTGCGTTCCAGACAAGGCGTTGGACATCTGCTTCTCAATTAGTGTTAATTTAGCTTGTTTGGAAATGATTTGTGCCTCTATGAGACAGCGTAACTGGAAGTTGTTTTCTTTCCTATAACTAACTTTTTACTCTCCTCACAATGGACCAGATGGATACACCAGAGGGATGTTGCTGGGCTGCAGAGAAACGATGGATATTCCTGTCCCTGCCATTGTTCCAGAAGGCACTGTTACTCCTTCATTTAATACAGTCATAAGAGCCAAATCAAGGTGTTGGGAAACATGCAGTCCCTTCCAAAGCATTCCTTGGGAGCACATCATTGGCCCTTCCATCATTGTGGCATCGGGGCTGATGTTTGGTGGTCACACCTCATCAGCCATGTTGATTATTAAAACACTGACCTATTTCCAGATCAGTTGGAAAATAGCCCCTTCTCCGAGCCTACAAGTGCTCTATCCATTCTCCATCTCCTCCAGACCCAAGGAGCCTGGATGATCACAGATGAGGAGCTGCCCTGGCACCTAGCACCCACCAACCAGCCAGTTGGGCCACCAAGGTTCTTGCGTATCTGCCCCTGTTCTCCCAGCCAAGCAGCACTTCCCCAACCCAGCCCACCCCCAAGAGAGAAGGCATTCCTGACAGACGCTGGACCCACATCCCCCAGAGTGGCCCAGACTGACTTGTTGCCTAATTATTTTAATATTCCACTGCATCTCAGTTCCTCAGCGAAGTGTGCGGGGAAGCGGATGCTTCTCACAAGGGCCAATGCAGGTGGGTGGTGCCCTCGGTCGGCTGCGGGTTGATATGAGCAGGTCCTGACCTGGGAGCAGGCACGCCAGCCCTGCCTCCTTCAGCGATCCAGGTGGGCGATGCTCGAGGCTGCCTGCCCAGACCAAGCTGAGGTCAAGTGTGGTGGCTATTGAAACCAGGAGCTCTTGAACCAAGAGTTTGCAGCCAGGGTCTAGAGCCAAGCAGGAGTCAGATAACCAGGGGAGGCGAGAGGGAATGAGAAATAGATAAAATCCAGAGGCTTTTTCTCTCAAACCAGAGTCCATGTATACATAGAAGTCTGTGGGTTCTCTATTATTATGATAACTTAAATTTTAATGTTTTTAATTTTGTTAAGGCATGTTTACCTCCACCTTTGGGTGTGAGTTTTCAATCACTTTGGTTCCAATCCAATTGTCATAGCATATGAGAAAGAAAAGGCAGACTTGGTGAGGGTTCATGTCCTTGAAAGTCCAAATGACTGCACTGGTATGTCACACAACCCCTGTAGCATGGGCATGTCAACCTGGAAAGAGCATGAGAGGGGGCAGACTGTGTCCTATTTGTTCTGTGAGCAGTGATATTGTTTCTGCAAATAGCACCCTCCATCACGTTGAATTGATGCTGTTAACTTGAATTGTATGGTTTCATACAAGTGTTTGTATTTGTTTTGTAAATAATTATTGTAATTATTTTGTTCGGTTTTAGTAGTTATACAAAAGCTATATGCAGACGGAGTTTATACCCACTTTTATGTTGTACATTTTTAAATAACATTATAATACAAATAATTTGTCAGCTCAGGTAGTCCTTGACAATTTTATTTGTTTTATTTAAAGTAGCTGCCTGTTGTTTCAGTACCAGAGCTCCTGGGGTCTGGATGAATTCTAGAAGTGAGCAGAGACTATGGCTTTCCACAACTTGTGTGTGTGAGCAGACCTGTTAAAAGGAGCTTCCATGGGCAATGGTCCGACTTCAAGTTCCCTGAAAGTGTTTGCACTTCTTATGGTCAGCAAGTGCACCTGAAGTAAACACTGGGCTTTGAAACAGCCTGGAGCCAAGATCAGTTCAGAGACTTTTAGGGCCCCAAAATGTCTCTCAGCAGTAAAATCTGGACCAGATAGTGGTCAGAGTATGGCTTGGAATCCAGAATCTGGACTGGTCTGGAGATAGCCAAGCACCTGAACACCTAGGAAAGAGCTGGAGTCTAGGGCAAGTCCACAGCTCCCCTCCCCCAGAATCAATGGGATCCCCAGGGGTACGCTGTAACCTACTGCACTGGCTTGCTCTCAGCACCCCAAAAAGAAAGTCTGAATGGCAGTCCAAGGTGTTTGCTTCATGCTCTTTGGCCCCAAACCAGATGGATGTACATTAATGGGACTTCTCAGCAGTACCTGAATATTTCCCAATGCAGACCCCTGGAGGGTAGGGGTAGGGGGTCTGGGGGAGGAGCCTTAAGCCACCTGCAGCAAGTACATTTCTTTGCTCTCTGGTTTTTTCTTCAAAATTTCCTTGAGATTTGTTTCAACTCCAAATGTTTCAACCTCATGCTTTTTTAAAAATAACAAACTTATTTGTTTCTTCAAAAATCTTTGATTAAAATTGATGCTTCTGAAAGATATGCCAGGTTTATCCTATAAGGCACACACCCCACCAGCCTCACTCCCTTCTCACCTGCCATCCCCAGTGGGTGAAGCAATCAGTAACAAAGAGTTGAGGGACTTTGTTTTACTATGACGAGCCAAGGAGAAAAAACACTAAATA
>JAQZBX010031429.1:13492-25978 GCA_029593785.1 Cabassous unicinctus | reverse complement strand
TTTTTTTTTTTTTTTTTTTGCTAATTTAAAAAGTGTGTGTGTATATATGTATGTATATATAAAAATTAAAGTTGTGCCAAGCTCAGAGGCTGGAATAAGCTCAAGGTGAACAAAGACTTGGAAATGAGTTCTCTCGAGTTCAAGGAGAAATTTCTCCTAATTTATATGGGGGAAAGCACACAAGAGTGAAATGTGGCGTTTCACTCCTTGATGAATCCTGGTGGTAACTATGGCCATGTTACTGTCTTAAAGTAGAAAGGAATCTTTCTCTTCCCTTAGTCTTTGCGTAAGTCTTTGGAGTGATCCTCTCTGGGCTTAGGAATTTGGTTTCTGCATAATCCATATATCAGAAAATCACAATTATTATTTTATGACATTTAATATTTTAATATTATTTTAATATTAAAACCTGAAGTATGATGGGACTTTGGTATACTAAGAAACAGTTCTGTTCACAGGACTGAAATTTATCTTTGTTTTTGATTCTCTTTCACAAGATGTATTTTTTTATTGCTCGAACATCTCCTTGGTTGGATATCCTCAGAAGATAGATCATTCAAAACCCATTTTCTCTATGCCTTTGTCTAACCTGGACAGGATAGAAGGAGTAGAGGAAAAATTGACTGGCATAGAATAGACTTTGTTGGTTCTTATTAAGACATTAAGAAAAATAATGGAATTGGATATATTGTATTCTTTTCTTGTAGCCCTTCTGGTCCTACTTAAAGGCCAGTTCATTTTTGAGATGTTGATAGATGATTGGTCATTTTTATTTTATTTTTAAAAAATATTTGTTTATTTATTTATTTTCTTAGGAGGTACTGTGGAATGAACCTGGGACCTCATACACAGGAGGCAGGTGCTCAGCCACTGAGCTACATCCACACTTGATTGGGTCATTTTAAAAGTCCAGGAGTTTTGGGACAATCTAGAGCACGTTAGATTTCTTAGAACCTAGTTTTATCTGAGATTCAGGAATTCCTTTTAGTAACCATTTCAATATAATTTGGGCTACGCTGTGGTCCTTTCATCATTTCTTCTTAATCATCCTCACCAAATATTTACTGACTTCCAAGATTCCTATGATATACCAGTAAAAAGCACCTAGAGATAGAAGTGTCGTTCATGTTCTAGGTTAGATGTAAAAATCCATGATGATTCTCAGGACCCAAAAAGCTAAATCTAGGATGTTTCCAGCAGGGACAGCTTTCTTCCCTCTCTTTTCCTCCCTTTCAACCCCCATTTAGGAAGGGTTGAAGATGACACAGTAGGATTCCACCGCGTCTGATAACCAGGCTGCTGTTAGGTCTATTCAGCAGGTCAGTTTTCTTCCAAATAGCCAAGGAGAGTGTCTATTATGACAAGGCACCTGCACCTTACTGTGTTTTCTGATAATATTTATAGTTTTAGAAAAAGACAAGAACAAAAGAAAAATGAGGAGGGAATAGATAAAAAGAAATTATGTAGATATTTGATTCAGTCAGGAAGATAGGGCCATATTATACAGTATACACAGAAAAAAGGAGAAAAGAAAGTATGATGTAAACATGGAAAAGTCTCCAAAGAGTCCAACCTAATTTAAATAGTAAAGAGATAGTCAAATGGGTCCAGACTAGCCTCCCAGCAGATCCCTTGTTTTCTATTTGTGGTCTTGGGCAACCCACTAAACTTGACTTAGCCTCATATTCTTCTCCTGTGAAATGAGGTATGTATGGAAATGAGTGGTGAAGTTCTCATGACTGTGCTCAGTAAATTCTTTGATAACTTCTTCTGATGCTTTTCTGTTCTTTTCCTTTGCTAGGAATAGGGGACTGATTGCTAAGTGTAGTACCATAACATTATGGTTTTACTAATTCTTATTATAAAACTCATTTGCTATTTATGATGCCTCTCTAGGTGGCTTTTCCACCTTATTTATTATCTGTTAAGAGATAATAATTGTTGTGATGAAATTAACTTTGATCACATATGAAGACGCAGTTTTGGATAGTAATGTTCCTGATGTACGCATTTTATCTTTATTCAAGAATCTCGAGACGTCAGTTTCCACAATTTGATGCAGAGCTGAATATCTCTGATGAGCCAACATTCCCCATCTCCATTCAGGATAGGACGTTTATTTTTATCAGACTACCAGAAGATGCTGTTTCACAGAGTTCTCAGTCATATAAAAGTACTTATCATCCTTGTAAGTATAAACTCCTGTAGTATATAAGGTTAAGCATTTCAGTTTTGTAATTTAGTTGTTAAATGACTAGTTTCAATTTTATTTAACAGTAAAGGTAAATACTGCTAATAAAAATAAGGCACTGGGAGAACAGATATGGCTCAAGCCATTGAGCTCCCAACTCCCACATGGGAGGTCCTGAATTCAATTCCCAGTGCCTCCTGAAAAAACAAAAACGGACAAAAACAAGGAAAACAAATGAAAAAACCAACTCAGGGAAGCTGCGTGGCTCAATGGTTGAGCGCTGGCTTCACACATATGAGGTCCCGGGTTCAATCTCCAGCCCCAGTACCTCAAAAAAAAAAAAAAAAAGGCACTGAGAATTTTTAATCATCAAAAGCAAGATTACCCTAGAACTTTGTAAAGAAATAAACTCTTGGCATATAGTAGGGCTCAGTAAATAACTTGTTGAGTGAAGAAATGGATATAGATCATTTAGTTTAAAATAAAGCAAAACCCCACTAATCCAAGTTCATTCAGGAGAAAGCAAGTCTTAATGAAGTTTTTTGTTTTTTTTTTTAACAGCAATTTGAAAAGCAAGTACGTTCATTATTTTGAGTACACTTAGGAAACAGAAGTAGTTTTGGCTATCAAAGCGTAGCCAAGTTGATAGTTTTGTTTTATAGAATGGACAAGCGCACTTTTAACTACGGATGTTAGGATGACAAGATGACAGTGTTGAGAAAGAGTGTGGGCCAGGGAATCTTCTCTCTTTTTTTGTGTGACGTGTGTCACGTCACTTAACCATCGGTAAAGTGGTATTTGTAAGGACACTGCCTCTGGAGCTGTTGTGAGGGCTGAGGGGATTCATCAGTTATGAGGTACTATATAAATGTTAAGTTTTTTTGTGAATGATAGATGTTATTAAATGATCTATTACAAATGAATTTATTTAAATAGGTAAAACTTCTGTCATCCATATTTGCATTATAAATTTGTTTAGCAAACTTTTTTTATATAGTGTAATGGTTTACACAAAATTGAGTTAGTAATAACTATTATTAATGAGGATTCATTTTAGTTTCCATAGTTTTCAAGAGAATATCCTTCCCATTTTGTCATTTTCACTCTGTTTGTGAAATTAAGTGAAATACAACTTCCCTCCTTTGTGGCTTTCACCAGCCTCATTCCCTTTGGGTTAGTTTTCTTTTTTTTTTTTTTTTAAAGATTTATTTATTTATTTATTTATCCCCCCCTTGCTGCTTGTGTTTGCTGTGTCCACTTGCTGTACGTTTTTTCTGTGTCTGCTTATCTCCCCCTTGCTGCGAGGTCTTGCCGCATCAGCCCACCGTGCCTTGCAGGCTGGCCTGCCCTCACAAGGAGGCCTCAGGAAGCGAACCCGGGGCCTCCCATATGGTAAACGGGAGCTCTATCGATTGAGCCACACCCGCTTCCTGGGTTAGTTTTCATTCACATGTTACAATATTCTTTTATTTTTAATGAATGCAATCATATCCTATATTGTGTTCTATAACATGCCTTTTTGTTTTTTTATTATTACAGAAACAATTTAGACTCATTAAAAATGTCAATACAGAAGTGTTTAAATTAGAAATTAATATTTCTCCATATTCTTCCTTTCTCCCCAATAACTCCATAAAAGTCACAGACATAGTATGAGGTTGGTGTGTGTCCTTTTAAATTTATTCTACCCATATAAAAACATATATATTATTTATTTTAGTTTTACCTAAATTAGGTTATAATCTGAATATTGTTTTGACTTGTTTTTTATTAAATAAATTGAGAATAAATAATAGCTAATATTCTCACAACAACTTAGTTGATAGTAGGTGCTCTTACAGATGAAGAAAATGAGACTTGGACAGTTAAGTAATAGTTACTCCATTTAGATCTACCTAAAATATTTTTACCATTTTCTTTCTGGCACCCATTCTTTACATTAATAGAATGTGCTTTAAAAAAAAAGTTGTCCATTTCAGAGTGGTAGCAGAGCTTGGGTGATGATGTTTTTCTATCTTAGTTAATAACTTATGCTGGAAGATTGGTCTCTTTTAACAGAAGCGAATAAATATTCCTTTGAGAGGCATATAATACCTTTTCCCTAATAATTAAGCATGTTATTGAACAAATTATAAACAATATCACAAAGTACAAATACCTAAGGCAGGATTCATAGCGGGGGCCAGAATTTCAGAGATGTTAAAATATGAGAAAAATGTGTGTGTTAAAGTCAACGACATACAGTAAATATACCGATCTGAAAAGCGCTGTGAGATGTGGAGAGAGTGAAAAAAGGCAAGGTAAAAGAAAAAACATATGGCCTTCTCTTGTGACAGTCTTGCCCTGGCAGGCAGGTGGGGGGTGTGAGTTGTGCTTTGACCATTGTCCCTGTGATGAACCCTCCATCCTTGGGAACATGCAGGGCCCAGAGAGCAACTCAGTTAGTCTTCCTCTCCCTTGAACAGGGCTTCACAAGGCCTGGGCTTTTTCATCCCCCATGGTTCATCTGCTACAAGAGAAAGGCACAAAAGCCTGAAACGTTCTTGCCCAGGTTTTTATATCTTTTTTCTCTCATGAGAAATGTTGACTATTTTATCATATTGCTAAAAGAGGGTAGAGAAGGACTGCTTCCCAGTGCTCCGCGGAGAAAGCAAAGTTAGAAGTGGATGTTATTGTTGTCAGCTACCTGGGCTGAAAAAGAGGGGGTAGGCCACCTCATCCCATTTGGAAAAATATTTTTATTTCCGTGAGCCTTAGTTTCGCATTTATAACATGGACGTAATTAGTGACTAGTGGTGATTTAACAACTGGTAGGGCAGGGAGTTTCTGAATCCTGGGGAGCTCTGAGGGCAGGAGGGTACTGTTGGGGTGGAGGGTGGGGTGGGGCATTATGGTGTTTGGAGAGTGGCTGCTTTCTAGCCAATACAGAAGTTACTCAGTGTCTTCTACTGGTATGTTCCAACTAGATATCAGCCCTGGATATAATAATACCTACCTCAAATGTCTGCTGTGAAGACTCAATTGAGTGAGGTAACATACATAAACTCTATAGCTCCTCAAATTATAGCTCATTATGATTATTATACCACAAGGACGTAAAACAGAAAGTTTAACTTAATAACCCTGTTACGCAATTTGTCTCTTACTCGTTTCCCAAACCGTTAGTGAATATGCAGGGAGTGTGTTACAGATTAGGAGCTGTCTTGCTTGGAGGTGGGCTCTGAGGGTGGGGTGTCTGGAACCCTCCTGTCCGCTCAGGCTGATGGGGGTGCTGAGGTTGGTGTTCCTGTGGTGAACTTGGATTCATTTAGTGAGATGCTTTTCTGGGCCTCCGAGCAGGAATTCTGAATTAGCTTCTCCATAGAATCCATAGAATGGTATAATTCGGTAATGTTCTGTGTTAACTTTTTCTCTTGAATTTTCAGATCTGTATTCTGTGGTTGGAAATTTACTCAAAGAAAAGGACCTAGCAAATGCAGAAACATCACAGTTTATTGCATTCAGAAGGTAAAGCATTTACAATATTTTAAGATTTTTAAGCTTGCTTTTAAGTGTTTTAACTTATTAATGTACATTCTGGTTGGATTTGAGACTACCATTTGTGTTAATTCTCTCATATTTTAGGTCAATGTCTTTGTTAAACATGGCAAAGAGTAGTTTGTTAACAGGGCTCTTTCAATTGCATATTAGGTTTAGAAACTCAGAGAAAATCTGGCCGTATCAGATATCTGTGTTGAAATAAAAATGACAAAATACTTTTTCTTTGGGAAAGTCTTAGAAACCTTTATAGAACCATGTATATCTTAATTGCTGGTAGCATAGACAAGCATAAAACAGATGCTGTCAAGGTGACCTTTGCATCTTCGTGTGTTCCAGGCAAGACTGTGATCTAATCAACGCCTGCTGCTGCAAGCACTACACGGGCCATTTGTTCAAGTGAGCACTGAAGAGCCGGAACTGCGGGCGGCCCGCCTTGTTCTCCCCTTTGCCTTGAAATTCATCAGCCATAGTCACATGTTTTCCTCATTTGTGAAGTTTATCTCTTCAATTAAATATTATATAGATGTTTAGAAATTGTCTCCTCGGTTGTCAGTGTAATAAGCGGAACAGTAAGGAATAAAATGTCCCTTGTGGTTTCCAAGATGGCAACCTCTAGCTTCTCCAAGATGAAGTTGTAGAGTTCTGAGAATTTTTAAAGTTGTGATAGGTGTAGAGTGCTTCCACGAACCGTGGCAACAAGTTGCCAGCAGGGAGCACCTTTGTGAACATGCATCAGATACATATATGAGTGGAATACCCACTCTGTTTATACACGGGATAAATGAACTCTTTTCCCTTGCATTTACCAACACCTACTGTTTGCTAAATGGAGAGAATCCAGAGATGCGTAAGATACAGGAGGAGCTGGCTGCTTACAAAAAAAATTGTTAAATAGCATAATACAAGGTTTCAAAAGCATGGAGTTTAGGACCGTACAGTCTGTTTCCCAGTAACTGTAATCATGGGCAGGTACTTTTACCTTTCTAAGCCTCAGCTTCCACATATGTAAAAGAGGATATTTGTACAGGTTTATCCTCACAGAGTTATAGTGAGCATGAAATGAACTGATATGCCTACAGTACTTACCACAGTATCTGGCATGTCACCAGCATATAGTTGACGTTTGCTATGATTTTCTGGTAGAGTATCATAAATAGTATAATAGAAATATGTTTAAGTGCTGTGGGAGCAGTGATGAGGGGGCAGTTCATTCTACTGAGTGTGAGGCATCCGAGAAGATTTCACAGAGCACCTAACAATAGAGCTTAGCCTTGAAAGATGAATTAAAGTCCTTCAAATAAAGAGAATTTCAGGCAGAGGAAGCAGTATGAACAACTCAGAGACATGGAGGAGCACTTTTTAAAAAGGATCAAGAGACCTGGAGACTAAGGTTTGCCAGGCCCAGGTGGGATGCAAAGGAGGAAAGACAGGCTTAGCCAATCTGGAAATGTCATGCTCAAGGTTTTGTACTTGTCTGATTGATGGTTCCCACGCGTGGAATGACTTATTCAGATCTTTGTTTTAGAAAGACCATTCCACTTGTATGGATGTTGATGCGAGCAGGCAAAGAATAGGGGTGATTACAAGGTCAGGGGAAGAGCCTTTGAGCACCTGCAAATGAATAGTGATGGGATAGACTGGAGAGGAGACAATGACTTTTCAAGGTATCCAATAAGGCTCTTGGAAAGGGAGTCATCAACATTTATACCAAGATTTCTAACTTGAGAAAGTTTGGCTGAGAAATAAATAGCATTGAGTTTGAGGTGCTGCGGAGAGAGTGTGTACAGATAATCAGACAACAACGATGGGAGCCTGCTTTCTTGTTGACGTGTGGCAAATGAAAGTGAAGTAAAGACAATTGCAAATTATTTTGAGAATGGCATCAGGTTTGAGTGGGAGTTAATGTTTAAATGAGATGAAATTGAGATTTTCCAAACTTTGATGATGTATTATCATTTTCTAACCCAGAGACCATCAGAAAAGACTTGTATTTGGAATTGGTGACAAAATTTGTTGCACCAGGAATGCATACCTCTCAGATTTGCTCCCTGGAAATACCTCTAAAAGTCAGCAAAATAATGAATTGGAGGCCAGTGATGAAGAATTTGATGGTACTTCTCATTATTTTGCTAAAAATAAGCATGACTTTGAAAGTGGTATTCGACTATGCAATGGAGAAATATTTTTCATAAAAAATGTAAGTGATAACAGAAAATTATACCTTTTTATGTACTAGAGATATATTTGTTTTGTTAATTGTCCTAGAATTGATTCAGAATCTAATCATATCAGAATTAACTAATATTCTTGTTCCCTATTTTGTTTTTGTATCTGTGTTCAAGAGGGATACTGGTTTATAGTTTTCCCTGTGACTTGTCTGATTTGGTATCTGAGTAACGCTGGCCTCATAAAATGAGCTGGGAAGTGTTCCTTCTTATATTTTCTGGAGGAGTTTGTGAAGAAACATTTTTAATGAGTTTGAAGTAACAAAAGTCAAGGCATAAAACAAGACACATGTATTTTAAAAACCATCATCTCCTTGGTTGCTGCTTAAAGATAGAAACCATAGAAATGGTCATATTTGTTCTCATCACGTAGACACCTAAACTTATAATCTGCCTTAAAGGCTATACGTGAAGAAAAGGAAACTCTTTGTGAAGAGTACTTACAAACTTATGCAGTCAATGCAAGAAATGAAATGTAGAGGCTTCAAGATAAGAAAGAACACCCAGACTGTCCATCAGAGAATTCAAATGAACTCTCAAAGCCTGAAATTAAGTTTTGAGGCCTGAAAATTTCCATATGTGTTTATTAAAATATTTGGATGTGGACATATTCACAGTCAGTCCTCAGGTATAGATTTTGTTAAGGCTTCTAAACCTCTTTCCACATGTAAGGAGCATGCTGCTTGACTTATAAGGTAGTTGCATTTTATGTTCAACCGGAAAAGAGAATATCTTTGTTGTACACAAATTTAAAGACATGCAGAATAGGTGTGCTTTGTTTTGGCACAGGATGTAACAGATATAACATTTGGAAAGAAAAGATTTTTGACCATTAATAATATGGCTGGCTTGGAAGTAACCGTGGATTTTGAAAAACTGATGCAATGCTGTCGCATAAAACATGCATGGGCAAGAACTATTCACACGTTTCAGGTAAGAGGGGTCCTTTAAAAAGCTATCTAAATAGCTTGATTGGCATGGAGCAGCTTACATCATCATCTTTTTTATTTCTTTTTTTAAAATTAGGAAACCAATTGCACAAAGTACAGAAACTAAGAAAACTCCATAGTATGTTATAAGGTTGTAAATGCTATGGAAAGGGGGTGGGGGGTACAGATTGTGCTTTTAAATAGATGGTCAGGATAGGCCTCATTGAGAAGGTGGCATGTGAGCAAAGACTTGAAGGTAGTAAAGAAGTTAAGCATGTGGGGTATCTGGGAGGTATGTAGTCTAGGTAGAGAGAATAGCCAAGGCCAAGATTCTAAAGTGGGAACTTGCCTGGCATATTTGAGGGACAGGAACAGCAAGGAGGCCAGTGTGGAAGAGTGGCAGCAGATGAGATCAGAGGGGCACGGGGGCCAGGTCACCTTTTAGGCCTGTGCTGTCCATTGTGGTAGCCATGAGCCACGTGTGGCTATTGAAGCTTGAAATGTGGCTAGTGTGACTGAAGAATTGAACTTTAGTTTAAAAACTGCTACTAGATCTGGTCATTGAAAAGCTTCTTAAGTATGTTTGGAATATCTTGGGTTATGAGAATCAACTTTTTCAACTGTAAATTTTATCAACTCTAAATAAAGATCAAGTATTTCTGATAAAAATTTAGCATCTGGGTTGTAGTGCTCTATGAGTGTAAAATACTCACTGGATTTCAGACTTAGTTTGAAAAAAAAAAGAATGTAAAATATCTCATTATTTTTGATATTGATTACATATTGAAATGATAATATTTGGATATGTTAGCTTAAATAAAATATTATTAGAATTAATTTCACCTCTTTCTTTTTTAATGGGGCTGCTAGGAAATCTAAAATTACGTTAATGGCTTGCTTTTTATTTCTGTTGGACAGGTCAACTTTAGGGCATTGGAAGGACTTTGTTTTACTCTGAGTGAGGGGAGCAGAGGAGTGTCCTACTGTGATGTACTTACTGTTTTGTGAACAGACTCCAGAAGGGATAAGGGAGAAGAAGGAAGAGCAGTTAGGAGGTTACTGCTATAATTCAGGCAAGAGATGGTGGTGGCCCAGGCCAGGGTGGTAATGTTGGAGGTGGTGGAGAGTATTAGGATTCTGAATTTTTTATTTTTTTATTTTTATTTTTTTAGTGGTAAAGCCACAAGATTTAGATGTGGGGTGTGAGAGAAAGGATGAGTCTTGGGTTTGGGACCTGATCACTGGAAGGATGGCAGTTCTATCAGTTGAGAGGGGGTCGCTGGGGAGGGGAAGGAGGTTAGGAGGTTAGGAGGTTTGTAGGGGAAAATCAGAAGCTCAGTTTGGGCACATCAGAGTAGCTTTTCTGATCACTTTGGTCTCTGTCTTTCATGTTAGAAGCTTTTCTCAGCTGTCTGGTAATCCTTGATTGTGTGCTCACATTTAAGACTGGATGATTAAAGTGAAGTAAAGACTTTATTATTGCTGGATGATTAAAATGCCGATCTGGAGACCTGAGCCTGAGGATGGAGCTCACGGACTGAAATTTATAGTACAGTCATCTGGCTGGGCCTTTTTTGGGGAGAATCTCCACTTTTTTTTTCTTTTTTTTTAATTTAAGATATTAGATCTTTTCATTGTGGCCTGATCAGATTTCCCATTTGAGACAAGTTCTCTTTTTAATATGGTGTTTCTGTTCCTGTCCAGAAACCATTTTTTTTCTTCTTCTAAGGAATAAATCTCTAGTCCTCCGCTAGGGTGATTGGGAGGGTCTGGGATTTAATCATTTCTTAAACAACTTTCAGCCAGTCTCCCTTATTTTAAATCTTTCGCCCCTACTTCTAGAGGTCCTTTGGCATTATCACTCACTGAGCCTCTTGGGAATATTCTGGTAGAGACCAGATTGGTTCTTTTTTTTTTTTTTAGGAGGTGCCAGGGAATGCAGGGAATGAACCCAGGACCTCGTACATGGGAAGCAGACACTCAACCATTGAGTTATATCCGGTCCCCATATGAGAGTTGGCTGGTCTTTTTGTTTATTTATTTGTTTTTTAAGAGGTACTGGGGATCAAATCCAGGGCCTCGTACATGGGAAGCAGGCGCTCTACCACTTGAGCTACATCTGCTCCCCAGATTAGTTTTTTTTTTAAAGATTTATTTATTTTATTTATTCTCCCCACCCCCGTTGTTTTGCACTTGCTGTCTGCTCTCTGTGTGTTCTTCTGTGTCTGCTTGTCTTCTCTTTAGGCAGCACTGGGAACCGATCCTGGGATGTTCAAGAGTGGAGACAGGCGCTCAATCTCTTGTGTCACCTCGGCTCCCTGGTCTGCTGTGTCGCTTATTGTCTCTCTTCTGTGTCTCTTTTTGTTGTGTCATCTTACTGTGCCAGCACTCTGCATAGGCCAGCACTCCGCATGGGCCCGTTCCCTGCTCGGGCCAGCACTCTGTGTGGGCCCAGAGTGGTTCTTTTTTTTTTTTTTTTTTCCGAAGTCATCAGGGCTCCTTTATTGTGTCCCCCCTCTCCATGTCTCCTTGGCCCCCCAGATTGGTTCTTAATGTTCCCTGCAGTAGACTTAGAAGTCAGCTTTGTTAGACTTGCTAAGCCACTTTTCATGCTTCCACCTGCTTTCCAGTTTCCTCTAAAATTTTTTATTTGCTGTGTTCTCCTGCTCTCTTTGACTTTGCTGGTTTATGCCTTTAAAGCAAAAATCTCTTCATTGTAGTAGTTTTAGTTGAGTTTAGTTAGATGTGTGTTCAGTCCATCATCTATACCTGCTCAGAATTCTTTGAACAAACATATCGGGTCTGTTTTGGGTGAGCCAGTGTCAAGGTAGCCTAATGTGCTGTTGTAGCCGAATTAGGGAAGTGCAGGGTGCCTTCCAGAACCATGGTGAACACAAAGCAGTCCAATCTTACCTACTCAGTGTAAACCCAGTGTGCTTCATGGCGCCATCTGAGTTTAAGAAAAAGGCATTATTCATGGAATGGAGAGGCTTCTATGTGAAGAGAAACCACAGAGATGAAGGTATTTTGGTCTGGACAAATGAAGATTAAGAGGTCTTTATTATTGCTGTGTTGAAGTTTGGAGTAGATACTATGCCCTACAGCCCAAACCTACCCATCACATATTTTCAAGGTAAAATTTTATTGCAACACAGCCACACTCATTCATATACACAGTCTGACTGCATTTGCACTACAATGGCAGAGTGAGTAGTTGCGATAGAGACCACCTAGCCTGCAAAGCCTAAAATATAAACTATTTGTTCCTCTACAGAAAAAAATTTTCTGATCCCTGCTCTAAGGGCAATGTAGACTCACAGATTCTCATCCTGTGAAACTGTATGGGGCAAGTCATACAAATGGGTGGGTTGTAAAACATTCAGAGCATAGAAATAGACATAGTTGAAAGTGAATATGTAAAACTTGGCTTCCTTAAGTTTGACAGTTCTAACAATTGGAAGAAGCTTTAAAGAAATGGACAAAGGATTTATAGTGGGTCATTGAGGTAAAATTAGGTGTCCATCTCCTGCTGTCTGGGGTAGGCTTAGGTGACATATCAACAGATTTTTTTTTGCAGCATTGCCTTTTTTTTTTTTTTTTT
>JAQZBX010031429.1:0-13392 GCA_029593785.1 Cabassous unicinctus | reverse complement strand
CGTTTAGGCTTCTGCTCATTGTGGCGGGTGTGGCATCTGCTTGTCTTCTTTTGAAGGCACCGGGACCCAAACTCAGGACCTCCCATGTGGTAGGCAGGCGCCCAACCGGTTGAGCCACATCAGCTTCCCATTTTTTATCATAATTCATTCATGAGGCAGGCACTGGGGAAAGAACAGTGAGCAAGAGAGATGTGATCCCAACTTCACAGATCCTATCATCTACTGAGGAATGCAATTAAAAAAGGCAGATGCATACATTCCATTCTGGTAAAAATCCTATGATAGAGGAAATAGAGGGTTCTATAGCATGTGTAGACAGAGCTGCTAATCCAGAAATGGCCCAGAGGGAGGCTATGGACTGAAGAACACTGACAGGACCTGGAAAAAGCTCAGTGTGCTGGAGGGAGCATGGTTCATGGAGGGAAAAAAAGAGAAAGCAAGAGGGAGGAGAGTGCGGACAGGGCCAGCTCTTGAAAGGCCTTTGAGCCACATAAAGGAGTTAGGACTTTGAGAGCCTGGGAGCCATTACAGAATTTTAAGCAGAGTCTGAATGTGTTTGGATTTGCATTTTATAAATATCACTGTGGCTGCTGTGAGGACAATGGATTGGAGTAAATGCAGGTACTGGAGGCTGGTTATGAGACTATTAAATTTTTCTCAGAGTTGCTTAATTGATGCTTAAGGCGAAAGATAGCTAAGTTTGGGTCGACATTTACCTATTTAGAAGTATTGGGTACAAAGTCCAAGGGGAGAAATGATGCTGTATATCTGTAAAATGTGTTTGGTATTTGCCTAATCAAGTATCATTTAAGTCAAATCTTGTGCCCCAGCAGCACTGGGAAGAAGTATTTATCAGAATCGACTCAAACTCTCTGTCCAGGGGGACAGAAGTGCTTTGTAAGAGTTTTTAAAATGGTGGATCTGTAATTTCTTCATGCCCCATCTTGTCAGTTGCCTTCCCACTAGTCCTCTTTTGGCAGGGTTATGTGAGAGTGCTAGGGGAGCTGTGGTTCAAACCACTTCTTAGTCTATGTTGGTACGGGAACTGCTGATCTGAAAACCTCGGGACTAAGCATAGCCACAAACCTGGTTGACCAAAGTGACACTCCAGGGAGCCATTCCCCACGGAAGCTTTGAGCAACTAGTGTTGCTCAAAAAATGACAGAGCCATTTTCCTCGACGCTCTGGAAAACAGTTAAAGGGTTGAGTAGTAACTGGGTAAAGGCTGAATCAAGAAACCCAAGCTTTAAAACTTAGGAGATGCTTGTGGTGACTTTGCTGGCTCCTCCCCAACTCTTAGCATGGAGACAACAGCATGTGCTTCCATTGTGGGTTCCTGATCCTGTTCCTCAGGGAGTGGTGACCCCTTTACATATACTAAAGCTGTGTAAGAAAGAGTTAAGTTCATGCAGACTGGAGCAAAGGATTACCTGCTTTAAGTCCTATAGTAGAGCAGCCCAGAGGGAGCGGGGGAAGAGAGAGGGAGAAAGTCTATTCTGTAGAGAGTAGAAGGGGCATTCACATTCCTCTAAACAGGGCAATCCCTAAGGCCACAAGCTAGCACAAACCCAGAACAAGGAAATAAGCCCAGAATAAGGAAATTATTCATGGGTCAGAAACTAGAATACAGCTTAGCTGGGGTTGGGGCAAGGGGAACAGGGATTTTATGCTTAATTGGTACAGAATTTCTGTTTGGGTGATGAAAAAGTTTTGATAATGGATGGTGGTAATGGTAACACAACATTGTGAATGTCACTAACACCACTGAATTATTATTTGAATATGCTAAAAGGGGAAATTTTAGGTTTGTGTATTTTACTAGAATAAAAATTAAAAACAAAACAAAACATAGGACTGTACAACACTGTTTACCTAGCTATAATATAATGTAAACTGGCTTAATGCAGGAGGTCGAGACCTGGAAGGTTGACCTAATACTTTTGATATTCCAAAGAAACCACACAGAAGCCCAGCAGCAGTCATGCCATTTATTACTCACAAGTCCCGATGATGGGGGATCAGGTAGTTTCTGTGCCGCTGAGCAGGGAAACAAAGATTATATAGGGCTAGACAGCACAAAGAGGGGATTTAGCTACTGCATAGAGCAACTTGAGGGTGCACATAGCCTAGTAAATGATTAACATTGAGTGCGTACATAGGGGGGAATTGTGTAAGTTCCCAGAACAGTAAAATCATGAGTTCAAGCACTTAACATTCCTTTGAAGCAGACTGTGATTGCCATCTTGGTGTCAAGTCTTTCCTGCTGAGGAGGAGCGGTCCACCGACTAGTATGGCCTTCCCCCTCCCAGCCCTTCTGCCTTCAGGTCGTGGAATGGGCATTCCTTCTATATACCCTACAACTAGCTCTATAAACAATGGAGCTATAGTTAATAGCATTATAATAATAATCTTCTTTCATCAATTGTAACAAAGGTACCACACTAATGCATAAAAAAATGGTACCACAGTAATAATAGGGGTAGTATATGAGAACTCTGTATTTTTTGCATGCTTTTTCTGTAAAGCTACAACTTCTCTAATAAACTAGATTATTAAAAAAAGAAAAAGAAGAAATAGCTACAAAACTTGAAGTTGTTTTCTCAGTTACATAGTAACAGGTATTTTTCTTGCCTATACAGTTTTTGTTTTACCTAACTTAATTAAAAGATTCGTTGTTTTGCTTATCATGATAACAATAATAAGTGATTCAATAATAAGAAACTACAGAAAAGTATAAGGAAAAGATCATGCATGGACTCACCATTTGGCGACAGTTTCATTAAAATTTTGGTACAGTATCTTACCTCCCTTTTTTGTGATTAATTTTATTGGTGTTTTATATTTATAGTACATTTTTATGTACTTTTTTGGATCGGACTAATGTTTTTGAGTGTTACATAATCATGACCTGTCTTAATATATATTTTTTGTACCCAGTTTTTAAGTTTGTCATTTTCAAAGCACTTTGGAAATGTGTAAAATAGTATATCAGATATATGTGTGTGTGTATGTGTGTGTGCTCATGCATATAAATAATATCTATTCTATCATTGGATATTTATGTTGCCCCCCCTTTTTTTTCCATTACAAGTAACAATGGGGTAACATATTTACATGTAAAGCCTTACAGCCATTTTGAAATTCTTTTATTAGGGAAGATTTAGCAAGGTATGCAGTCTTTAAAGTTTGAGTCCGGATTTCTGCAGCCATTTGTGGACCTTTGAGGCCTGAATTTTGCAGCATAATTAGCAAATTCAAGTTCTTGAATAATGAATAAAATGGAGCCGGTAAGATGGATTTACATGAATGTGCTGGCCGGCTCCACGGTGTTCCCAGCTCTTTGAGGACTGTCTCTTTTCCATGTTTGTAAGCTGAGGAAGTGACCCGTGCCATTGCCTTTCAGGGGTCCGAGGAGCAAGCGGTCGTCTATGTGGTTGGGAAGGCGGGTCGCCAGCACTGGCAGCACGTTTACACAGCCGTGACCAGGGGCCGCTGCCGAGTGTACGTCATAGCGGAGGAGTCTCAGCTCCGGAGCGCCATTATGAGAAACAGTGTTCCCAGGAAAACTCGTTTAAAACATTTTTTGCAAAACATGCTCTCCATTAGCTGTGCGTCTCCAGCAGAACATCCCTTTCTGTCCAAAAGCTCTGGAGAGAGTGAAGGACCCAGGTCAGAGCCTTCAGCATCACCACTCCCCACATTCATGGCTGACACTGTGACGAACGACGACCTCGAACGACCGGCCTCTGTGGCTAAGGACAGCACGTTCACCTCTGCCGAAAGACGGTCGTCTTTACTAGATGAAGGGGATATGGATGAGGACCCATCAAAGTCACGAGGGTTCAAAAGAACCTGTGGTGTGAATGATGCACAAAGTCCAAGCAAAGTTCTTATGGTAGGGGTGATGTTAGAATGTGCTTGTTTTACTTAAATATCACCAGCTTCAGTGTGCTTGTGAACGACTACGTATTTTTATGAGTGTTACCTTGTGTTAAAAAAAAAACTGTTCTTTCTTCTCTTTGTCAAATTTCCCATCTCCTTGCCCAGTTGATTACAGCACTCTGTCACCGTGCTTGCGGTTGGCACTTTAGGCAACCCTGGCCGACTGGTGAGGGGGGGTGTGGCAGAAGAAACCTCTTTGTCATCCTGTACCTTATTTCTGCTTATCTGCCTTCCTTGCCACTGTGCCCTCTCTCCCTCAACACACGTACACAGAGGCCATGATCTCACATTTATCCCCACAGTCCCATTGAAACTGCTTGTGACAATGTTCTTGTCATCTTCTGGGACCTTTTCTTAGGTTTCCTTGTTCTTCTTGATTTTTTTCCCTGCCATTTAATAGTTTTAACAAGTGCTACTGTTTCAATGTTTGCTTCTCTTGATTTCAGCATTACATTATCTGATTCTTCCTCCACCTCTCTTCCTCATCTACCTTTCATTTCTTCACACCTTTTCTTCTTCCTATCCTCTAACTCAGGAGTTCTTAACAAGGGGTCCATGAGCTTGAATTTAAATTCAAAAAACATTCTTCTTGTGGGGACATGTTGGTGCAGGTGTGATATATTTATTAATACACAGTATAGTGTGGACATAGTAAGGTTTTCACCTGACTAGCAAAGGGATCTGTGGAACAAAAAAAGGTTTAGAACCCCTACACTGGACCCATGTCTCGAAACCTCAGTTCTTTTTTTCCTTTGAGAACTGATCCATTATCTGAGTTTCAGCTGTCACCTTTCCACAGGTGATTCGTTCAATGTAGAGTTTTCAGCCTCTACTGCATTCCAGGCACTGGGAATTCAAAGTAAGCTATAGTTCCCATTCTTTCACTGATTGTCCATGATAGAGAAGGACAGTTATGGAAGTAACTTGTTGGTTAACTTAAGGCCCTTAACACTGAAGAAGAGGTAATGAACTCACTCCCTAATCTGGGTCCTTATTTCTAGAGATTAACTTTCTAGAATCACAGGCCCAACATCATACCCTCTCTCCTGATTTCCCCACTTCAACACTATTCTCCCAGTTACACAAGCTTAAAATCTTGGAGCCACCTTAGACTCACCTTGTTTTCACCTCAACCTCCATCCAGATCGCTGCTAGGTTTTATTGTAAAATGTCTCTCTCAGGGATTTCTGTCATTCCATTTTGTGCTGACCTATTTTAGGTCCTTATCTATTTGGATGATTGATTACGTGGCTCCCTCCCCTCTTTTATACCCATCTCCTAATACAGTCTGCACATTGTTACCAAGTTAACCCTCCTTAAGTGCTCAACTCACTCCTCAGTTCAGAAAACTTCACTGGCTCCCTAGTGCCTACAACATTAATTCTAGACTAGTTAGCTTGGCATTTAAGACCTTTGTCACTTTGATTCTAGCTTTTCTGACCTCCTATCCCACTATTTTTTTTTTTTCTTCTGCTTTTAGTCAAGCTAGACTCTTCATTCACTAAAATGAATCAGACTTATTCTGATCTCTTCCCTTTGGCTCTTACTGGATAACTCGACTTGAAAGCCTCCTTCTCTCTGCCTTCATTCAGCATTTGAAAAAAATTAACTCCTCTGCTAGTCACTGGTCTAAATGTTAGAGGGATGAAAACAGACAAATCCCTGGCTTCATGGATATTACCTTACAATGATAGGCCATAGACAATAAATTCAAGAGAAGATAATTTCAGATGGAGGAGACTATGAAGAAAATAAAACAAGATAATGAGGTAGGGTGTGAGGTGTGTGTGCTATTTTGGCCATGGTGATCAGGTGAGGCCTAGCTCTGGGGGTGACGTGCGAGCTGAGAGCTGCAAAGGAGCAAGATGTGTGAGGCCCTGAGGAAGGACATCCCAGGCAGAGGATGTAGAAGATGCAAAGCCTGAAAAGGGAATGATCTTATTTGAAGGGGAAGGAAGGCCAGAGTGGCTAATGAATGCGGAAAAGGTGTAGGTGATGATGTGGGAGAGATGGGCAGGGCCACCAGAGAGGGCTGGGAGTTTATTTTACTTGTAGTGGAATCCATTGGAGGTTTGTAAGCAGGGGTGTGAATCATCTAATGTTTGCTTAGAAATGATCACTCTGGTTGCTCTGGAGAGTGACCTATGGAAAGTAAAGTAGAAGCAAGGAGACCAGTCAGGAGGTTGTCCTAGGGAAAGCCTGGTGACAGCAGTGAGGGTGATGAGAAGTGGTTGGATTCTGGATGCATTTTGGATATGGATCCTCTAGGGCTTGATCATTAGATAAGAGGGTTAAAAAAAGTAATCCAGAATGATTCCTGGATTTTAGTGAATAATCGTACCATTTCCTGAGGTTAGGAAGACGTGAGGACAATTGTATTTGGGGGAAATGAAAAGTTCTCCTTTGTTTAAGGTGTCCTCTAGACATATAAGTGGGCATGTAGAGTAAGTCAGTGATTGGTAGAGGAGTTTGGAGCCCCAGAGTGGGCTGGGAAAGTGGGAAATGTGATCTCAGGGGCACTAGCATATGATGGTATTTAAAGCCACAGGATTAGGTGAGTTAATTTCAGGAAAGACACAGACAGAGTTGGAGGCCTTAAGATGGAATTTGGAGGGGGAGGGTACTTCCAATTTTTAGAGATCTTTAGAGGAGGAGGAACTAGTAAGGGAAGCTGAAAATGAGTGTGAATGAGGTAGGAGGAAAGCCAGTGTCATGGGGAGGGGACGAAACTTTGTCTAGAACGGGAGATGAAAAAGTGGAGAAGGCAGAAGAGGCAGAGATTTTGAAGAGGATTGCCATGAAAAGCAGAGAGATGGGGTTGTAACTGGTTGGAGGATTTGTGGCCAAGGAGAGATTGCTTGGTTTACTCTGGATGGGTACTTTCCGGGATCTTAGTGTGTTGCTGGAATAATCCAATGGAGAGCAAGAAATTCGTGATTCAGAGAGAGGGGCTAATTGTAGGAATGGAGTCCTAAAGAGGGTGAGATGGAAAAAATCAAGAGCCTAAGTCGAGGGGTTGCCCTTAGGTAGGATTGGGGACAGGGCAGTCTTCTTCCATTGCAGCCAGAAGGGACAACTGCAGTAGATCGTTGAGTAGAGGGAAGATGAAATAGTTCTCAGCTGATTTCATCCTCCCACCCTGTCCTCTCTTTCTACTAAAAAACATCTCATTCCTCTCTCAGTCCACCATTTTTCTGAGCTCTGGTAGGAGGGCAATGTACTTCCCCTCCGTATTTCACTTGTATGGGTAACCATCTTGTTTGACTCTCAGTAAAAGTTCCTGAGGACAGGGTTTTGTTTTGTGTTTGTTTTTTTGAAGTACCAGGTCCAGGGCTTGAACCCGGAACCTCATATGTGGGAAGCCAGTGCTCAACTACTGAGCCACACAAACAGCTCCCCTGAGTTGGTTTTTTCATTTGTTTGCTTATTGTTTGTTTCTTTTTTTTTTAGGAGGTGTCGGGAACTGAACCCAGGACCTCCCATGTGGGAAGCAGGTGCTCAACTGCTTGAGCCACATCTGCTCCCAGGACAGGGCTTTTTAAAAATTTTTAAAAAGATTTATTGATTTATTTCTCCCCCCACCACTCCATTGTTCTGCGCTTGCTGTCTGCTCTCTATTCTTCTGTGTCTGCTTGTCTTCTCTTTAGGTGGCACCAGGAATTGATCCTGGGACCTTCCGGAGTGGAGAGAGGCGCTCAATCTCTTGTGCCACCTTAACTCCCTGGTCTGCTGCGTCTCTTAGTGTCTCTGTGTCTCCTTTTGTTGTGTCATCTTGCTGCATTAGCTCTCCGTGTGGGCCAACACTCCTGCACGGGCCAGCACTCCTGCATGGGCCAGTACTTCCATGTGGGCCAGCTCGCCATGCAGGCCAGCTTGATTTTCACCAGGAGGCCCTGGGAATCAAAACCTGGACCTCCTATATGGTAGACAGGAGCCCAGTCACTTGAGCCACATCCGCTTTCCCCAGGACAGGCTGTAAATGGGAGGTTGGGGGTGTGTGGACACGGACAGAGGAAAGAAAAAGGCTCTGCTAAAGAGATTGTGCGTTCTTCTGATTGCAGTGGAAGATAGTTGAAGCACTTCAAGAGTTCTGTGAATTGTTCAGATTTGAAATTTATGTTGGTGACTTTGACTATTGTCTAATGCGTTATGAGTAGAGAAAGACGAGGGGATGAGTTCCCAGCAAAAAGATTGTTTCAATAGCCTGGACAAAATGACTAGGCTCTGAAGTACCTAGTAGCAATGAGTACGGTGGGGCTGGGCTGGTGGGCCTGGGCTGGTGAGATGACCCCCAGGTTTCCGGCTTGGACAGCCAGCTGGATCAAGACAGCGAGAGCCAGGATTGGGAAAGAGGCAGCGGAACAAGTTTTGTGGAGAAAGTGATTAGTTAAAATGGACATACTGGGGGGAAAAAAAAGTTTCTCCTTTTTCCCACCTTTGAAGTAATAGAATCCCTGCTGATTCTAAGCTTCATTCTGTAGCCCAGATCAACTCTATGATACGGACTTTTCCATCTCAGCAAAATGTCTTTGTTTGTAATTGAACTTGTCAACTCTTGCAACAACCCTGGGATAAATAAGGCTTTGACCTGGAACAGAAAAGAGGCAGTTCCAAAAAAAGAGCCTTTTTCTAAAAGTTTCTTGCTTTATATTTCTTAGCACCAACATAGGATGGGGCATTGTGTTTATATGACAGCACAAAGAGGAAATGGCAGCATTATCAATCCTTGGTTCTGAACGTGCTAAAGCTTTTAAGTTCTGGCTGAGGCCAATGTTGCAAAAGGTCTGTGAACACAAAGAGTGATGGGGGTGGGGAGCTGGGAAGGAATGGCAGGCAGCAGCACAAGTAAAATTCTCTAGAGGATAAGTTTTCTTACAAGGTTTGCCAAAAGTGTGTGACAACTACTAGAACCCCTAGAAATGGGGAGACTAAGAAGTCAAAGCTTCAGGACTAATGAATTAGGGATTTATGTGCTTCCATAATTCCAGATTTTCAGGTGTGTTGAGATTTGTCATTTCTGAAAGATCAAATTCAGTGACAAGGTTCACCTGTACCCTTCATATATATGTTGCTACATAGAGCCAAATCAACATGTAAATTCTACAAATACTAATTATCGAGCCCCTCCTAGGTGAAAGCTTTTGTGCTTCTCCATGGATTAATATCTTTGGATTTTCAAAAAAGTCTAAGAAAAATTTGACTTGATTTTTGCCTAGCCCCACCCCACCAAAAAAAAAAAGCAAAAAGATGAACAAATGTCCCTTTAGATAAATCACATGGGTTAACATTGCTAAAATTTATATAAAGCAGTGATTTCCAGAATATATATTTTAAGAAAATGACATTTTAACATTAAAAATCCCCAAACCACATAACTAGGAAGGACTTAATCACATAATCCCTGAATAAAGGCCAGTCCTCTAAATTGAGAAAAAAAAATGTCAAAGATGAATTGAATTGTCCTTATTTTTCTCATTTCTCTGAATTCTAAATGAAACTTCCTGACCACACTTTTGCTTGGGAATCACCAACAGTGCCAAGAAACAGGACTGTGGGATTACAGCGCTTCATCTCGCCACACCCTGGGCTGGCTTCGTGGGCATGCGTCCTCTGGAGTTGTACAGGGCTTTGTGCTCAGAGGGGCCCCATGCTTGGTTTAAGGCTCTGCTGTCGACATCTTGAAATTCTGAATTTTCAAACAAAGGGTCCACATTTTGACTTTGCACTGGGCTGCCAAGTTACACAGTGGACCCTTGAGAGATGAAACACATGGACTCATTCAGCAGATCTTCAGTGACCCAGAGCTGGGTGCCAAGGATACCAGAATGAGCACTAGCAGACATGGTCCTGCAGGGAGCTGACGGCCAATTGCTCTGGTCTGCTCGAGTCTTCCAAGGGGCAGGGAAAATGTATTGTCTTCTTCAGCAGTCAGAGGGAATAGAAGTGCATAGGATAGGCTGGCTACATTTTTACAACATTAACTTTATTTTTGTTGTTGCTCTAACAGGTGGAACAATCATCTCCACAAGTATCTTCCAAACTTCAGAATTTGAGACTGAATAATCTCATCCCCAGGCAACTTTTCAAACCTAAAGATAACCAAGAACCTTAATTTTATTTCAGATTGCTCAAAATAATAGTCTGTATTTTTCTACTCAAGACAAAATGAAACGTCATACCTTCCAAGTAGCAAGATAAGAGTATATCTATGGCTGGAGGTTTATTGTAAGGCATTTGTGTTATATTTTAAATCTATTTGATCAAAGGAAATTATTTCAACACGTCATCATGAGAACTATGGTAGCACTAGACATATGTGAAGGGAAAAAAAGATGTTTTATGTTTTGTTTTTTTTTAAAGCTCTGTATTTTAAAAAATGTGTTATTTTTAAAATAATGTCTTATTAATTGCCCTGATCATTGTGGGTTATCTTTGCCAGTGGGTTGAATCAATAGCTAAGATAATCTGTAATTGCATCTATTGGTTTTATTGACACATTCCAAGACATTGTATGTTCTGCAAAATGGTCATTTCACAAGCTGCCTTTCACTGCCCCAGCCCCGCATACCTGAGCCTTCTTCCTGGAAATGCCTTCCACATTGGGAGCACATTGTTTCGAATATATTCTGCCTTGTAAAAAAATTTTTGTCATGTGATTTGAATTTTTTTAAGATTTTTATTTATTTTTAAACAGTAAAAGAAAAAGTTGAAGAGAAAAAGTTTCCCTGTTTTCCAAATTGGTTTTTAATTGTCTTATTGAAACATAAGTCACATACCATACAATTCATCCATTTAAAGTGTTCAATTCAATGGCTTTTAGTATATTCAGAGTGGTGCAACTGTCACTAAGTCAATTTTAGAATATTTTCATTATATCTCAAAGAAACTCCGTGCACTTTAGCTGAAATCCCCCTAATCCCCTTGAGCCCTCGGCAACCACTAATCTACTTTCTGTCTCTATATATTTGCCTATTCTGGACATTTCTTATAAATGGAATCATGCAATATGTGGTCCTTTTTTACAGGCTTCTTTGACTTCGCATGATGTTTTTAAATGTCATCCATATTGTAGCATGTTTCAGTAATTTCTTTTTATTGCCAAATAATATTCCACTTATGGGTCTACTACATTGTGTTTATCCATTCATCAGTTGATGGAAATTTGGGTTCCTTTTTTAAAAATTTAGAGCAGTTCTAGGTTTACACAAAAATTATGCAGAATGTACAGATTTCGGGGGCGGATGTGGCTCAAATGGTTGGGCGTCCGTCTGCCATATGGAGGCACCTGGGTTCGATCCCTGGGACCTCCCGGTAAAATAAATATATATGTAGAAGGCACATGGGCTGCCAGGCTCTGTGTGCCGGTGAGCCACCAGGCCCCAGGAGCCATGCAGCAAGATGATGACATAAAAAGGAGAGAGACAAGACAAGATGCTCCGAAAGCTTCAAAAACCAGGAGCCGAGGTGGCGCAGATGGCAGAACACCTCTCTCCTACATCAGAGGTCCTCAGGATCGAATCCTGGTGAAGACTGGAAGAGGAGGATGAGAAGAGATGAAACAGACACACAGAATTGCCCAGCGAATGGACACAAAACAGCAAAATGGGGAAGGGGGAGTTTAAAATGGATCAAGTAAATAAATAAATCTTTAAAAAAAAAAAGTGTACAGATTTCCCATTTCCAACTCCCCCTCCCCCAGTTTTCCTTAACATCTTACATTAGTGTGGTAATTTTGTTGCAATTGATGAACTAGTATTATTAGAATTATATTATTAAGTATAGTCCATAGTTTACATTAGGGATCTCTTTTTGCATGGTACAGTTATATGGTGATTAAAAAATTTTTTTTTCTGATGGCATATATACAACCTAAAATTTCCTATTTTACCACTTTCAAGTATACAATTCAGTGGTGTTAATTACATTCACAATGTTGTGCAATTGTTTTCCATTTTTTGGAGATAATGAATGTGGCTGCTGTGAACATTAATGTACAAGTTTTTTGTGTAAACATGTCTTCATTTCTTTGGGGTATATACCTAAGGAGTGAAATTGCTCAGTCATACAGTAACTCTATGTTTACCTTTTAGGGAACTACCAAACTGTTTTCCAAAGCAGCTAGACCATTTTATATTCCCACCAGCAGTATATGAGCATTAAGATTTCTCCACATCCTTGTCAACACTTGTAATTATGTGACTTTTTGATTCTATCCATCCAACTCAAAAATCAATGAACAGGAAACGGGTGTAGCTCAATGGTTGAATGCCTGCTTCACATGTACGAGGTCCTGGGATCATTCCCCAGTACTCCTAAAAAAAATCAATTAACAGTAAATAGGGGGGTTTATTTCTGGACTCTCAATTCTATTTCACTGATCTAAATGTCTAACCTTATGCCAGTACCACATTGTCTTTCTTACTGTAACTTTGAAGTAAATTTTGAAAGTGGGAAGCATCAGTCCTCCATCTTTAAAAAGATTGTTTTGGCTATTCTGGGTCCCTTATATTTCCATAAGAATTTATGGATTGGGAAGCAGATGTGGCTTAAGCAACTGAGCTCCTGCCTACCTCATGGGAGACCCTGGGTTCGGTTTCCGGTGCCTCCTGGAGAAGACAAGCAAGACAGCAAGCTGGCGCGACGGGTAGGCACAGCGAGCTGATGCAACAGGGACACAAAGAGGAAAGACAATGAGAAATACAACCAGGAAGCTGAGGTGGCTCAAGTGATTGAGCGCCTCTCTCCCACATGGGAGGTCCCAGGTTCAGTTCCTAGTGCCTCCTGAAGAGAAAACAAGCAGACAGAGAGCACACAACAAATGGACACAGTGAGCACAACCAACCAGGAGGGGGGTAATAAATAAATAAAAATAAATCTTAAAAAAAAATTTACGGATCAACTTGTCAATTTCTATAAAGGAACCAGCTGGAATTTTAATGGGAATTGCTTTAAATCTGTAGATCTGGGGAATATTGTCATCTTAACAGTTTTGTCTTCTGATCCATGAACATGGAATGTCTTTCCATATATTTATTTATTTTTTTTTTTTAAAAGATTTATTTTATTTATTTATCCTCCCTTGCTGCTTGTGCTGCTGTGTCCATTCACTGCATGTCTTCTCTGTATCTGCTTATCTCCCCCTTGCTGTGAGGTCTTGCCGCATCAGCCCATGGCGCCGCGCGAGCCGGCCTGCCCTCACAAGGAGGCCCCGGGAAGCGAACCCGGGGCCTCTCATATGGTAAACGGGTGCTCTATCCATTGCGCCACACCCGCTTCCCATCCATATGTTTAGATCTTTAATTTCTTTCCAAAGTATTTTTAAAAAATATTTCTCTCCCCCCCCGCCCCCCACTGGTTTTGTGCTTGCTGTCTGCTCTCTGTGTGTTCTGTGTCTGCTTGTCTTCTCTTTAGGCAGCACTGGGAACCGATCCTGGGATCTTCCTGAGTGGA
>JAQZBX010031428.1:0-26330 GCA_029593785.1 Cabassous unicinctus | reverse complement strand
AAGGTTCTATTTACAATGGGTTCACACACACAGAAATGGATTAAGTTTAAGCACACGTTTTTCTGGGGTACATACAGCTCCAAACCACCACAGATGGTAAATAGTCAACAGTTATCAAAGTAAAGGTTGAATGGTATATTATAGCAGTCAGCAAACTTTTTCTGTAAGGGGACAGATAGTAAATATTTCAGCTTATAGGATATTTGGTCTCCACCACAATTACTCAGCCTGCCATTGCAGTCCACAAACAGCCCTAGGGAATATATAAACCAAAGAGCATGGCTGTGTCCCAATAAAACTTTATTTATGGACACTGAAATTTGAATTTCTAATAATTTTCATGTCATGAAACATTATTCTTTTGATTTCTTCCAACTAATTTGAAGTGTAAAATCTGTTCTTAGCTAACAGACCATGCCCAAATAGGCTGCAGGCCCTGGTACAGTGCACAGAACATTAAGGAAAACAGTTTGGGCCTCTACTACACAGTTGAGTGAGGTTACCTTCGTGGACCTGAGCCTCCTCATCTATAAAATCTAGTGATTTTGGTGAGATTGCCACCCAATAGTTGATATTTCAATAACCAATATTGATAATGTATATAATGGTGTTTTGTGTATTACACCATTTAATCCCCCAAATTCTCTAAGCTGGTATAATTTTACCAACTTTGTTGATAAGGAAATTGAGGCTGTGTGTATTTAAGAAATATTCCCAAAGTCACACAGTTGGTAAAAACAAGATCTCAGTTTGAACCCAAACCTACAGACCATGGCAAGCTCTCATCACAATTATAATACTTTTAGAAAATTATCTTTCAAAATAACTGTTTAAAAATTTTAATACTCATGCTCGCTAAATTTTGATCACCTTGGGAAACTAACTGAAAAGCTTTCAACCAAAATTACTTCACTTGTTTTATCTTTCCCAAGTTACAAGCTATAATTCTGAGAAGAAGCTAATGATGTCTAAGGAAAGAGGGGAGAAATTAACTGGAAGAGGTAATAGAACATCTGTGTCTCTTCTACATATCTTGTAAAATTGAGAAACTGGTAGCTGACACTTACATTTCAAGGTAATAAGCATTACATTTAATTTTATACTCTCATAAATGCAGCATCTATTTCCAATTTCCCTACCAACATAATGGACTATATTCTTTGCCTAAAGATGGTATCATCACTAAAGAGAAATATCAAATCCCAAAGAATTTTGGACTGGGATGACTAGAGAAAATCTTTATTTTAGAGCTTTTCTCTGTCCTTGACCAATTTCTTGACTTCAAAAAGTTACAACTATTCTATGGACCTTGGTTTACCACCAAATCCTAGGAATAAAGGAAATTTATAAAGAAGGGGTTTTTAATATTTGTGTTGAGAATGTAGAATGAATTGAAGGAAAATAAAACAATGATAACGTAATTTCCTCTGTTTCTGAAGTGAGGATATTTTCACTTTTATAGAATGATGGTCATTCATTCAGCTATTATTTTGAGTGACTATTGTGTGCCAAGTATTGTTCTAGCCCTTTGGGATCCAACAATGAACAAAGCACAACTTCTCACCTCATGAGGCTTATATTTTGTTGGAGGGATACAGATAAACAAATTAACAAATAATATATGATTTGCCCTGTTCTGATAAGGGCTCTGGAGAAAAACAAAGAAGGGTAAGGGGCAAAGGACAGATGGGGAAGTGCTGGACAGAGAGGTCAGAGAGAACAGCACACACACAGGCCCTGAAGCATTAGCAGATCCAAAGCTCAGATAAGGGTCCATATAGCTGGAGTAAAGACAGTGAAAAGATGATGATAAGAAATGAGGTCAGAGGGGTAGCTAGAGCCATAGCACACTGGGCTTTGCAGGTCATTTTAAAGGCTTAGTGTTTACTCTCCTTGAGATGGAGAGTCTTGAAGTCTTTTTGCAGAGTAGTGACATGATCAGATATGTTTTAAAAGGATCATTCTGCTTGTGTATGAAGAATACACTATAAGGAGCAAAATACAGATGCAGCAATAACAGGAAACAATTGTGAAAAGATCCAAGTAAGAGTTGATGATGAGTTGGGAAAGGGTCATAGCAGCAAAGTAATAGGTGGTCAGACTTTTCTAGACATATGTCCAAGAAACAGTTTTCAGAATTTACTGATGGTTTGGCTGTGAGGAGTGAGAGGAAGGGGAGTTCAGAATAACTCTAAGAATTTGTCCTGAGAAAATAAAAAGATAATATGCTTTTCATTAAGATGCAGAGGGCGTGAGAGTAGTAGATTGGAACAGATTTCAAGAGTTTGATTTTGGACATGTCAAGTTCAGGAATCCTATTAGATATCTCAATGGAGATATCAATTAGGCAGTTGGATACATAAGACAAAAGTTCAGCAGAGGCCAGAGGTGTAAATTTAGCACTGGAATGATGAGTCCAGCTAGGATGTAGGGATAGATAAGAAAAAAAAAAAGATGTAATTATTAAGTCCACAAAACTTGAGATGAAGAAAAGAGCAAATGAGATTGAAAAGAAACAATCCAAGAGGTAGAAGGACTGTGAGGGGGAGATGTTTCAAAAGCCAAGTGAAAGGAACATTTAAGAAAGACATGAGATATATCGGATGCTGGTTAAGTAATTTGAGGACTGAGAATTGACCACTGGGTTTAGCAATGCAAAAGTCACTGGTAATCATAATAAGAGCTGTTTCTAGGTAGGGATAGAAAGAGGAGCCTGATTGAAGTTGGTTCAAGGAGAGGAGGAGGGAAGGAAATAGAGGTAGAGAGTACAGTCAACACTTGATGAGATTTCCTGCAAAGGAAGCAGAGAATTGGCACGGTAGGTAGAGGGGATTGTGGGGTCAGGGGAGGGTTCTTTTAAAATTGGAGTTGCTGTAATAGACTTGCAAGTGCAAGTTATTATGATATAGTAGATATAGTAGTAAAGGAAGAAAATGATAATGCAGGAGGATTTCTAGAGAAGGATCATAGAGCTGATGATCACAGAGGTTGTATAGTGCATAAGATAGCAGACAGCTCATCATGGAAATAAGAAGGACGATAATGTGATACAGATAGAGGTAGTTTAGTAGCTGCTGTGATGAGAACATGTGGAAGATCATGTCTTATTGCTTCAGTTTCCTCAGGGAAATACGGTATTTTCTTGAGCATCCAAGGAAACTAAAACAGTGTCTTATATATTTAGGGGAAATTAATGGAAAAGGTAAGACAGTTTTCTGGGCTTTTTTAATAAATCAATTTTACTAATACATATTAATAAACATACAATTCATGCCGAGTGTACAATCTGTGTGGTATTTGCTATAATCATATAGTTGTGTGTTCATCACTTCAATCATTATTAGAGCATTTTCATTATTCCAATAATAATAATAAACATAAAAGAGAAAAGAAACAAGAAAATTCCTTACTTCTCAATCCCTATATTCTTCCCCCACTGTACATAGCTGTTGTTTCTGGCTATTCTATCCAAAATGTATAATCAATGGCTTTTAGTATAATCACAATGTTGTACATTCACCATCTCAAAAAATCTTAGAACAATTTCATTACTCCAAAAAGAAAGACTCCACACCACTTAGCATTCCTTCCTCAGATCTACATAACCACTAATGTCCTTTTATCTTTAAAAATTGATTTATATTTTCATTTTATATAAATGGAATCATACAATATGTAGTACTCTGTGTCTGGTCTCCTTCACTTGGAATAATGTTCTTTTTTTGTTAAGACATAGTATTTTTGGAGAATGAGATATTTGACATTGAGATTATGGAAGTGGGGGAGCAAAGATGTTGGTAATAAAAAATTCTAGGGTATAACAATGAGAGTGGGTGACTAAGGAAGCGTAGAGAAACAGACTATTGCAAGAGATCAAGGAACTGAGGAAACTTCAGTCATACAAAGGGAAATGCCAAGGCTGGTAGAGTGGATGTGTCACCAGGACCATGAGCAACCAGTGGAATCCTTTGGGGAGCATGTGTGACTCTGTGAGTCTCTTCTGTCATAGCAGATCCATATATATGGAACCCTATGGACACCTCCTGGCAGCTATGACTTCAGGAGTAAATCTACACTAAAATCAGAACTATGCATTGTATCCTAATTATATGACAATTTTATACTTTTAAGATGGTCCAAAAGAGTATTTACTCTAACCCATTTGATGGTCATCAAGGACACACAGTAAGCTCAAAAGGGGGTAAACATTCCCGTCCACTTCCTGCTAGATTACTTCCCTTGCCCCCTTTAGAAAAATTAAGTGGAGCAAGGTGTTTCTTCAGCTCTGCAGGCCCTCCTTTCCATGAGCCAAACAATGCTAATGTGAAACTTGGGGGGTGGGGAGCTGGAAATGGACTCCTTAGCAATAATTCTGCTCTCTGAATTAGGGAAAAGGGGTAATAAAGTTACTCTAGTTCAACACATTGTGCAACCTAGCTCAACAGGGTAGGTAACCAGGTAAAAAAAAACTGAGATTATTTTGAGTGTCTTTCATATTCATCCATTTTTACTTAACATCATGCAATGAGCTGCTTTGTCAAAAGAAAATATTTTATGAATATACAATTTTACTTTTAAAATAGTGTGCCATGGAGCGGTTGTGGCTCAAGCAGTTGAGCACCCACCTCCCAAAGGGAGGTTCCAGGTTCGGTTCCTGGCGCCTCCTGAAAAATCAAAAACAAACAACAAGCAAAACAAACAAACAAACAAAAAAACCAGCTCAGGGAAGCTGATGTGGCTCAGTGGTTGAGCGCCGGCTTCTACATTCAAGGTCCTGGGTTCAATACCAGGCCCCCGGTACCTCAGGAAAAAAACACAAAAGTTTGTTTGCCATAATTTAGACATCAACAGTATTCTTAACCATTTTTTCACATGGAATATTTAAGTTATAATTTTATAATTATATAAAGACACTGAATAGAGGTATAATTGTACATAAGTCTGAGTATGCATCTCTCAAAATTTGCTTCAAATTCTGAAAATAAAGCATATTAACCACTACATATATATATTTCCAAATTGCTTTCCAGTCAGATAGTAGCATTAATGAAATCTCATGAGCAATATGCTGCATAGGGAATATAGCTTCACAACTTCACTATAACCTTGTGTGCGTCAAATATTAAATTTAAAACATATCATATAATTTTAAGAGTACAGAATTTCAAAATAAACATACTTTGAGTGGGGAGTTAGAGGATGCTAATATTTATATGTCCACAGGAAAGTGATAAAATTACAGGAAAAGGCAAAATATTAGAGTACATTTGAGTGAAGCAAAAGAAAGAAGTAGAAGACAATAAAGCTGACATACAATTAAGATATAGCAGTGTTGGATAACATCCATTCAGAGAGCTGACAATGTCTCATTATCTCAAAGTAGAACACCTGTCAAGGTCTGACTTTGCTGATGCTTTCGTTGATCTGAAGTCAGGAGAAACATAGAGGAAGAGTGTCACACCAGAATTAATTCCAACCAACAGGGAGGAATACATTGGCAATGGAAAAGTTATCATGAGAGAAAAATAGGTAAGTCACAACAGAGGAATGGGTAAAGCTTTGCATCTCTCTGAGGCAAACCTCAAATACAAAGAAAAAGTATTTGGTGCCATGTTCTGGATCTCTCTTAAGAAAGATGGATGAAGAGAGTTGAAAATCTCTGAAAATGTAATTGTCTACACAGTAAAAAATTATCCCAATAAAGTAGAAAAGGTAGGGGTAACTGAAAATACACATGACTTCTGGAGAGTTTTTTCAGTGAGTTCAGATGGTAATGGAGGTGTCTACAACTGCAGGAAGGATGAGCACATAGCCAAGGATAAAGTAAGATGCTGGCTTTGAGAGATCATGAATGTGAAAGCTTCACGTCAGCTGAGGGATTATACTAATAAATGCTAAGGAAAAAATAAATAACGCAAAAAGGGATAGGCCCTGCTTGATGGATGTTTGTATGTTAATGGATAATGGAAAGAAATAAAAACACTTCCTGGATTTTTATTTTATTCACTTGTTCTCTCATTTTGTGTGATGGTTAGGCTACTAACCATCTCAGCCAGGAAATGGTACCCAGTTGTCTAGTCAGGCAAGTACTGCGCTAATTGTAATACAAGGGCATTTTATGGACTCAGCAATGAGTGAAGGCTCATCCAATAAGTTGAAGGCCTTAAAAGGGGAAGTGATTTCAGCATTCAGAGAGAGAATTCCCATCTCTACAACACACAGCCAGCGTCTCCTGGGAACTCATCAAAGACCATCATTGGAGACCCTGGTTTGCAGCCTGTCCTATAAAATTTGGACTTGTGCATCCTCACTGTCGCATGAGACAATTTTATAAAATCTCATACTGCTTACAGATATCTCCTGTCGGTTCTGTTTCCCTAAAGAAACCTGACTGATACACTTTTAAAATGATATTCAGACTGAAAAGGGGGAAAAAATGAGAAAATAATCAAAAACTGATTCAAACAATGGAGGCTAAAACCATTAATTTGAGGTGTGTTAGGGGACAGGATACCCACATAGTACCAAGCATCACCCCACAGATTACTTAGTAACTGCAAAGGGGAAAATACAACTTTATAATAGTAAGATCCAGTGGTCACACCTGTAAAAAGTGGCCAGTCTTTGCATAGTGGTAAAACTGATATTAGTGTCAACTGATATAATTTGATTTAAAGTATTCTCACCAAAAATATTTAACCTATATCTAGATAAGCTTTTAGACCTAACTTCTAATTAACAGAAAAAATGCTAGGGATAGAAATATCAATCTGATAAATCTAGAATTTATGATAATCTAAAAAATAAAATTGTCCTGATCGCCCCAAAAATCAATTTCAAAAAGGAATGAAGAAAATATTCTAGATTAGATTAGAAGGGGCTAAAGAGATATAACAACCAAAAATAATACATTAGTCTCAATTGAGTACTGGTTCAAAAAAAACAACTTTAAAATACATTATGGAGAAAATTCAATAATTTTTAAAATTGACCAGGTATTAGTTTATATTAAAGAATTATAGCTGATGTTTCAGGACATTGCAACTTCTCAACTCTGTTGCAACTATTCCACTCTGCCATTGTAACACAAAAGCAGTCACAGTCAATACATAAACAAATACATATGACTGTGTTCCAAAAATTTTTACTTTCAAAAACAATGGAGAACTGGATTTAGCCAACAGGCTATATAGTTTGCCATCCTCTGGTCTATAAGGTTAGAATGACAGATCTTATCAAATGTCTTACTTAAATTTAGAGTATGCCTACAGCACTCTCTTAATCAACTTCATCTTCTATTAATCTATAAAAATATAGAAATTATTATTCCAATTACCATCCTGCACCTTCATCAAAATCACCTCATCTCCTAATCTTCCCCTTTCTTACTGTTCTGCCACATCTGATCTCCTTATTGCTCCTTAAACACCAGACTTGTTCCTACCTCATGGTTTTTACAGGGGCTTTGTCTTCTACCTGGAGTACACTTTCCCAGGTATCCATATGCAGTACAAACAAATAATTATTTCACTGGGGCCTGGACAGGCAAGAACAATGGCAAGAATGACAGACAAAAGTAAAGTACTGAACCATAAAATCTAAGCTGTAAGGAGCCAGGATATGACATCAAGGAAGTGAAAGACAGTAAAATGATGGTTGGATCAAAGAATTAGAGGTCCCCATAAAGGTTGAAGAACAGCTAGATTGGACTACAATAATAAAGGAACTGGAGAATAATGCAAAGTAATTGGTAAACAGATAGTGGGAGGTTTAAAATGAAGAGTTTGTAGGTTGTTCAATTATTGGTGTTGACAATATCTAGGATAGGACCATGGGAATGGGTCACTGAGATTATGTGGAAGAAAAGACCATCAGAGTTGAGGAGGTCAAAGTACTAAGAAGCTAGGAAGGATAATATATATGAATACTGAAAATACCAAGAATGATGGCAGGAGAAGATGGTGAAGAAAAAGAATGAACCAGATACTTAAGTTATAAAAGATTAAAAGACAGTATCAAAGACCTTCCACTTCTGGCCATGATGCAGTAACTCTTACCAGACTACTTCTCCTGCCATAAAGAATTATAAAACCAAACCAAGTACATGAGGCAATTGCTTTGTCATTGGCATGCAATACTGTAATTGCTAAGAGAAGGGAAACCCATGAAGTAAGCTCTACAATTGCCCCTGCCCAATACCTAAGTTTAATTTCCCAACCACCATGCAGAGACTCAGGACCAAGAAGAGCATGATGCTTCCACAGAGCTGAAAAGAAAAAGATCAGAGTTTGGGTCACTAAATTAACTGGAATCTGCAAGGCAGGGCACTGCACAGAGAGGGTCCCCAGAGTTCCCTGCAAGTCTTTGTCCCAGGATTAGGTTGCACATGCACACAGCAAACCAATGCTAGACTTAATAAAGAAGTGGCTGCCACAGAGCTGAAAGTGGCATACCAAAGGTTGAACAGTGCTGGGGATGTTGGAGTTCTGACCAGCCAGAGTACAGAGACCTTGTGAACACCCTATGCATTCAAGTAAAAGACACGAAAACCACACCTTTTAAAAGTGAAGACCATGACTGAGAGTAAGGCTTACTCTCGATCTGCCCTTTGAAATCCTAAAACCATTACGTCAACAAGATCTACAGAGGCAGAGGCTGAGTACTGCCAAGGTAGTAGGGCTTAAGGGATTCTACATGTCTACCTTAAAAAGACATAAAATCTAGCCTACAAAAGTTCAGGGTGATCAGTCAGAAATTCATCTGCCTGCCAGAACAAAAATATAAACACTTCAAAGTTTATTTTTAAAGGAAAATAACCAAAACTCAATTTCTATAATATATCATGTAAAATGTTCAGTATAAAATCAAAATTGCAAGAAAGGAAAAGAAACAGGAAAGTGTGACTATGGTCAAGCACTGAATTAGTACAAAGGCACTGAATTAGAAGTTTCATAACTGGTTAGAAGTTTCATAACTGTGAAAACTGTATTTTAATAAAATACATAAGCACAAGATGAAAATATTTTTTCATTATCATAATCCAGTTCAAATAGCAATCCATAAAACCAACCCCAAGATGGTCCAGATGCTGTATTTATCAGATACACTTCAAAGCAGTTTTACAATTATGTTCAAAGACATAACACAAAATAGGGCCCTAATGAATGAACAGTGAACCTCAGAAGAGAGATGGAAACTATAAAAAGTTCAAATGGAAATTCTAGTACTGAGAGTTACAATAACGTAAATCAAAAATTCTCTGAATGAGCTCAATAGAAGACTAGCGTAACTGAACTAAGGGTCAATGAACTTGAAGATAGATCAATAAAAATGATCAAATCTGAAAAGTGGAGAGAAAAATGAAGGGAAATGGACTGAGCCTCAGTGATCTGTGTAACAATATCAAACATATGCATAATTGAAATCTCAGATGGAAAGAAGAATGACAAAGGTCAGAAAAATGTATTTTGAGGAAATAATGGTCAAAAGTTTTCCAAATTTGACAAAAAATACTGATTTACCATTTCAGGACATTCAGTGAAACCCAAACAGGATAAAATACAAAGAAATAGAAATCTCAAAGGCACCCAAGGGGTGGGGGTGGGGGGTATATATTGCAAGTAGGGGAAAAGCAGTCCTTATAAGGCTGACTTCCCATCAGATACAATGGAGGCCAACAGACGACGGTACATCTTTACATTGTTATAAATTTAAAAGTCAACTAAAAAAGTCTGTATCCCAGAAAAATACTTTCAAAACCAGCATGATGAGTGAGGGGATACAACAGAGTTAGGCCAGAGGCGCTACCATCACCATGACCTGCGGTAACCAGCACCAGCCAGCCCTCAAGGAGACTATGGAAAAACAGAGCAACTTGGTTAAGGGAAAGCAGAAAGCACAGGCTTTCTGCTGCTTCCTGCAAAAGGAGGGACAAGGAGATCATGCAGCAGAAGCAGAAAATGGCAAAGGAAAAGAAGGAGGAACCCAAGTAGCTTTGTGACGAGACGTCCTCCCCACTTGCTCTTGGCTTGTGTGCCTGCAGCCAGTGCCACCACGTTTGCCTTTCCCACGTTCTCGCGTTGCCGTTTCTGCATTTCCGTTTCCATTTCCGCCTGTAGTGATCCCAGGTCCCTGCTCCTGTGGCCTCCCTTTTCCCTGAGTCTGCGGTGGGTCCCTTTTGAGCTTCCTCCCCCTCAGGTAGCCTCACTTCCCCCGGGCCACTCCTAGGGGTGAGCAGGTTACCCCTTTCCAGTGTTTTTTTATTTCTGTGGGGCTCATCCCCAAGTATTAAAAGTAGCTTTGTAAAAACAAACAAAAACACCAGAGTGAAATAAAAAACATTTTCAGATAAGCAAAAGTTGAGAGAATTTGTTGCCAGCAGGCCTCCACTACCAGAAATGCTAACAGAAGTTTTGCAGACTGAAGGGAGATGATACCAGATGGAAACTGGGATCTAGGTGCAAGAGAAGGAAAAAGATCACCAAAGGCAAAAAAGTGGGTAAATAAGATTCTTTTTTTCCCTTTCAATTTCTTTAAAAGACAACTCTGTTTACAACAAAAGGCAGAGTCTGGAGGGTGGCAAGATAGTGGATGATAAAGATTGATGACATTAATGTCAAGAGAGCTGTGGTTTTTAAAGACAAGAGACAAAAAAATGACTTGGGATCAGCAATAGAAGACAAGAATAGCACTCTACATTCCCCCCTCCCCCTTTTTTTTGTTTGTTTGAGGGTTCACTTTCATGAACATTATAAAAACATTGTTATATTATAAAGCATCAAATAAATATAGTAAAATACAAAATTGAGTACTATTCAACAAAGCTAGAAAATTATATAATATTTCAACAACAAAAACCCTACTGACTAAAGATGTTTAAATGATACGTTGTCAGGGAAATTAAACTTGAAAATAACAGGTTTTTTAAGTAAATCTTATATAGTATAACATGGAAAATTTTTTCCTTAAATTTGGAAAGAATTAAGCTTTAAGTCCACTAGCCACGGGACCATTTTTGTTGGCTTTTTTCCCCTTAAACTTTTAAATTCCTTTCAGAGTTATCACTTTATTCACATTTTTACTTTGTCTTGAGTCAAGTTTATATTTTTTCCAAATATCTGTTGTATCAAGATTTTCAACTGTATTACATTTAACTTTGTCATCTTTTTTAAAATTTGATTTATTTCTGGTTCTTTTCTTTTTTCTTCTTTATTAGATATTTCTTATTTGCTTTTTCAAAAGTTGCTTCTTATTTAGATATTCTTGATTTGCTTTATCAAAGAGCTTGACCTTGGATTGGTTTGTGAATTCTGCTTTGAAAAACTTTTCCAATTTGTTTATTTAGTTTTTCCTTAATATTTGCTTCCTCCGGCTTCCCTTAGATTTGTTTTATTTCCTTCTTTGAAAATTTTTATTTGAATGTTTAGCTAATTTATTTTCATTTCTTATTTTTTATTGAAAACACTAAAATGATGATTTTTATACCTTAACAGAGGCATGCTAATACTTCATCCATTTTTATATATAGTGTTGAAATCCATTTCTGCAGTAGAGATGATTGGATATGTGGATGGAAAACAAGAATGTTAACAGTGATTATTTCTTTGTTGGTAGGACAATGGGCTCTTTTTAATAATCTTTTCCTTTCACTGCAGCATACCAGGAAACAGTGTTCACTGACACCTGAAGTGTAGGTCCCAGGGCCTCTAGGTCCTGTCTGGGCTTCCAAGCTGCTCTGGGGCACTGACAATGAATGGATCTTGTTGTAGAGGTGCAGTGGTCCCCAGATGTTGTTTTACTCAGTACGGTCTTTCCAAGTTCACTAGGCTAATTTCAAACCCCACCAACATTCCTTCCTCATCACATCCCTTCCTTCTCTCTCCCTCTCAAATGTAGAGTATTCCTTTTGGTCTGGAATGGATTGGAATTCTCTCAAATCTCAGTGCCTGAGACCTAGGCTTCTGAAATTTAAAAACCAATCATTCCATTCTGTTGTCTCTGTTTTCTCTGTAATTCCTTCTCTGAGGCAAGTGAATTCAGCTAGTCTGGATGACTCAATGGAGAAAAGGCTAATTGGAGGAAGGAAATACTGGGAACAAAAACCGCACTTGATAATATTGCAAAAGTTTATTTTCCAGCCACATTATTTTAAGTCGTTTTCCCAACTGGATGTCATAAGCTACACCCTAGAATACAGTACTTCATAACTTGTTGAATTCAGAAGTTTTTTGTTCCCTTTTACCTAAAGTGTTTTAATCACATGTAGAATTTTACCACTTTTCAGTGTGCCTTTACAAAGGCACTGAATTAGCCTGGTTAGAAGTTTCATAACTGTGAAAACTGTATTTTAATAAAATACATAAGCACAAGATGAAAATATTTTTTCATTATCATAATCCAGTTCAAAAACTTGAGGTAAATCATCAGCATTCATCAAACACTTTTTCTTTTATAATATTTTTCAGGAATTGTGCAAAGTCCTTTCTGGTTTAAATCTTTTTAAAAACTACTTTGTTCAACTAAACTCAGTAGGTGTTTTCCTTTGATTATGAAATTTTCTTTGATTATGATTATTATTTGATTATACCTTTGAGGTATGCATTAATCTACTCAGATGCCAAAGATTTAAAATCTTTTAAGAGTAGGCTTAACTTCTGTTGAACAAAGAACAAATCTTACTAAAGGTACCACACTAATGCAAAGTGTCAACAAGAGGGGGGTATATGGGAATGCTATATTTTTTACATGATTTTTCCATAAACCTACAACCTCTCTAATTTAAAAAAAATTAGAAAAATTGACAAAAAATAATAAATCTTACTTACAAAGTATAATTCTACAGTGTTTAGTTTTCCTCTGTTTACTTTATTCAACACTATAATCCAAGCATCCACAAACAACTCTCTATACCTTCCTCTATCTCAGGATTTGTCTTCAATGTTAAGTTATAACTGATTCTGGCTGACAAACAACTCCATAAATTAAAGGTAAATGATGAGCTCAAAGAAAATATTTGCAATATATGTAACTACTAAAGATTATATTTATAATATGTAAAGAAATCCAGAAATAAAACAAAAAAAGATCAACAGCACAACAGTAAGAATATAAAGTATGTAAATGGGCAATTCACAGAAGAAAACATGCTCTGAGAGTCAGGTAAATGAAAATTAAACAATGATAAAGTATGATTTTGTTTCATTAAACAATGATAAAGTATGATCTTTGTTAAAAAAAAACAAACAAAAAAAAAACATCAGTACCTGGCACATAAACATTTTCAGAATGATAACATCCAGTTGTTAATAGGATGTGGAGAAACCGGTATTAACATACAATGTCAGTAAGAGTAGAATTTGGTACAATCAATTGGAGAATGATTTAGCAGTATCTATCAAAATCTAAATTTAAAACACTTCATACCCTGAAATTCTTCTTCTTGGTATGTGCCAATATAGAAATATCTCAAAACAATCAATATATATATTTTTAAAAAGCAAGTTGCAGCAGGAGAATACATACATGTGCAGGCACATACATAGCAAAGCTATGCACACACACACACAAAAGAGAAATAAACAAGAACAAAAAAGATAGACATCCAACTAAAAACAGTTGTTACCTCTGTGAAGGAACCAGGATTAAAGATAATGAAATAGGTCTTCGGCTTTATCTACATTTTTTCCCCTAAATATTTTTACAGTGAGAATGTATTCAAATGTTATTTGTGAAATTGAAAATAAAATTCATAGTTGAGAACCCAAAGAGCTTCCTAAAAGATTGGGCTATTTCTTCTTGATTATTTCTTCTTTGTAAAGCAGCCCAAAACCTGAAGAAAGAACTCCTTGACTGAACCTTTCAATGGTAGGAGTAATGTTTCCTTCTGAGAAGCTTTAAACATTCCTTGAACAGGGTCCCACCCCACATCAATTAAATCTGAATTGCTCAGAGTGGGTTTCTCCCAGCATCCCTGTAATTTTTAAACTCCTTAGGCAGTTTTGATAGGCAGCCAGGGTTGAGAACCACTATATCTGTCTATCTTTCCCAGCCTCCTCCTTGACAGAACGGACCTTCTTGCTTTCTTCCAGCACACTAATTGTTTCTTCCTCAAGGCTTTTGCATTTGCTGTTCTCATTTGTCTGGAATATTCTTTCCCCAGATCTCACATGAATCACCCCTTCTTTTCACTAAGAGTTTTCAATTAATGAGATCTCCATGGAGAAAATTTTTCCGACCACCTTTTTAAAAATAGCTCCCTGCTTCCTAACCCTGTCTGACCCCTAGCTCATGCCTTTGTGTTCTCTTTGCTCAATTTTTCTTTTCTAGCACCTCCTGGTGTTATATTATATTAATATTGTCCTCCAACTTCACTGAATATAAGATCCATATGGCCAAGGATTTTATCAACCAGAGTTCCCCAGAAGAAAAAATATATAGAGATAACTATGTAGAGATAATTTATTTTAAGTAATTGGCTCACACAATTATGGAGGCTGGCAAATCCAAATTCCACAGGACAGGCCAGAGCTAGAAATTCCAGTAAGAATGATGTTGAAGTCTGGAGTCCCAAATCCTAGGAAACATCAAGAAGTTGGAAACTCAGAGAGGAGAAGAGGGTGTTGTCTTGAGGGAGAATTTCTTCAATTCTTTGACTTTGAGGCCTCAACAATTTATTGGATGAGGACTACTGATATCATGGAGAGAAATCTCCTTAATTTAAAGTCAACTGATTATGCATGATTATCCCATCTATAAAATACCTCTACAACAACACCTAGGCCAGAGTTTGACCAAACAACAGGACACCATAACCTAGTTAAGTTGACACAAAATTAACCATCAAAAGGACTTTGTCTTCTTCACCTGAAAAAAAAACACTTTTTTTTAAAAAGTTTAACCAACTGAAGAAAAGTGTTATTTGAATATAAGTATAGGATTTTTTTACAAGTTTAGTTCTAATTAACTTTTGACTAGTAAAATACAATGTCAGAATAAAATAAATTGCATGTTACCCTTTTACTTGTCTTTCATTTAACTTTTATGAGAATTTTTAGGGGTAATGCAATATATTTTACTGTAAATAGAATTTGGTATTCTTCACTGATGTATGTAAGGAAAGAGTTGATTAGAATAATCACAGAATTTAAATCAGATTTTTAGATATGTCAAGAAACTTACTATTGGGTGGATTAATTTGGGGTACTAAAATAAAAACAATTCTAAATGGAATCCATTTTAAAAGAAAAGTATCAGCTTTTATCAACGTTCATTGGCTATATCCCTAGGTAGGGCAGGGCAACCAAATTTTAATTTGGGCATATTTATAGGTTATATCTTTTATATGTAGGTAAGTATGTCTGCTTGTATGTATATATTTATATATCATATAAATGTATGCCATCAGTCTTGTTGTTTTTTGTCACTGTGGGAAAAATGTTTATGAATATAACATATTCCAGAAGTGACATTGGACATTAAAATAAAGGATTGAAGTTTCCCCTTCTGGTAGGCAGTATCTATAAATTAGATCATGAATACAGAATATTAGATCATATGAGCAAGCCTAATTTAAAGATTACAGAAAACTAAGAGGGCTTTGTTTTTGGTCAGTGCACAAAAATACTGAAACAAATTCTGCTAAAAGGATTTGAAAAGTTAATTAAAGCCGATTTGAGGATTACAAAACCTCAACACTGCTAACTTTCACAAACAGCTTAAATCAAAATATAATCTAATCTTTAAAGCCTTAGCAATAACAGTTTTCAGCATGGTTTTGATCAAAGATGACACTTTTTTTCTTCAATTAAATAATCAAAAGTAAAAAGCAAGCCATGGATTGTCCTTTATGTATGTTTAATGTAATCTGCATTTGACCTTTTAGTTTTATATGATGTTACAGTATCCAAATGTAAAATATAACTTATTATTGTTATGCAGCAATAATGTGAAATTAAATCTCCAAGATCGTGATGAATCAATTTGTCTTCAGAGTGGCTTACAAACTACTAAGAACAGAGGTAGTATGCAAGGGTGACTTAGTGACCATTGGCCATCTTAACCACTTTGTGTCTGTTTCCTCATGTTTAAAATAGTACCCAACTCATAACATGCTGTGAGCATTTAATGAGTTAATGTACGATAAAGCACTAAGATCAGTACCTGGCACATAAATGTTAGCGAAAAGAAATGACATAAGCCGAAGGAAAAATATGTCAGATCACAAACGTGGGATTTTAGATTCATTTTTTAGAACAATTGCTTTTCAGAAAAAGTCAGTTCCAAATGCTGATGGCCATTTATTGTTTGTGTGGCCTTGAAAATGACAATCTTTCTAAGTCTCATTTCCTCACTTTTAAAATGGTAACGATAATTGTACTTATCTCATAGGGTTGTGATGGTGATTAAATGAGATAATGCCTGTAAAGAATCTTGTATGGAAGCTGGAACATAGTTCTCAATAAATAATAGTAATCGTAGTAGTAATAGTATCATCATCACCAAAGTATCATAAAGAACACTTTTAGTATAGATATCTCTAAGCTCTAAACTGATTAAGTATTCCTTAAGTTTTATTTAAGTCACATCTTTGTAAAACTTAGTAACCACTCCCTGAAAACAAGACCCTAGAAAATCAGTCTTGCTGGAAAAGTAAGGGGATATAGGGATCACTAGGAAATAATCTCACATAATAACTGGATTTGGGTTACAACTATAGCTCTGAAAGATGTCCAGAAGTCTGCCTGGCAGAAGGAAAATTGTAAAGATAAAGCAGAAGGCAGATGTTAGGATGTTTGTAATAGGGCTTTGGTTGTCTCCACTTTAAACACAAAGTACAAAAATATACAAAAATTAAGCCAATCAAATTAATTCAGGCAAAGAACTAATGGACTTGATAAAGAATAATTAGCCAATCCAATTACTTAACAGGACAATTCAGTCAAAACTGTTGAACCAATTTTTCCACCTCAGTACAATCACAGTCGCATATGTAAATGCCAAGTGCCTCTATGTATTAGAGTTAAATATGTTTAATATTTGAAGCACATACATTTACATCCTTCCTTTGGGCCATTTCAGTGAGAAATCTAATGTCAATTTTTTTTTTCATTCCGTGATATGCGAAGATTTCTGAACTTAAAGTATTTTACAAATCAAAATGTGGTCTTTTAAAAACAGTAGAATTACTCTAACTCTCCCAAAGAGTTCATGTCGTGATACACACCCTCAGGGAAATAGTTGGACCAGCTTTACACAGTTATACTAATCCATTGAATCTAGTCACAATTGTTGAATAAACAGCTTAGCTTTACATTAGACACAGGAAATTGGGGAGGTAATAGATACTTGGAAAGACTGGGAAATTATTTTTCAGGATTATTACAATGAAAAGGAGCCTGAGCTAAGGAGAAAATAAAGTGAGTGTGTAAAAGACCCATTTAAATTATAAAGATCACATAAAATGGTTAGTTAACTTACAGCTGTTTATATTTATATCTTTATTTTTGTTCTGCAAATACGTGGTACATTGACTTGCACTTATAGGACCCTCAAAAATATTTGAGGAAGATGTTTTATCAAGATTTACATTTTTGTGCACTTAGAGTAAATCAACTTTAAAAATTATAAGGAATTTATTTTTAATATATTTAAATATGAAAAATGATAACAATCCAAACAGACACAAACATGGAAGTTTGCCCTTAGAATACCATCTGGCTTTGCAGGCTTCAGTAAAAAGCTGCAAGGCATTAAGGAGATAATGCGCAAGCATATCAGCTATCTTTTATTTTTCTGCTACTGGAAGGATGGCTTCTAGACTGCAACCAATACCCTTAACTTTTAGAATTAAATGGTTCCCATATATATGAGCTGTAGATTAAGTTACCTTCCATTATTAATGACAAATCATCACATTAGTTAGGAAGTCACACAATAATATCACTTCCCTATTTAAAGTTTGCCAGTATGTCAATGTGCCCCCACCTCCATTTCTTACACAATAAAGACCAAATTCCTTAATTTGGTATATATATGATTTTCCACAGTTCAGACCCATCACTAACATCCACTCTATTCCCAATCTCCTTTCAATGTTACTTGTTCCCACTGCTGTTTCTTTGAGTATAGTTTCCACTCCCTGAAATTGTTTTATCTACCCATGTCTCCTTCAAGTTCAACTTCACCATTACTTTCGATGTGAAACCTTTCCTGATCTATCTACCTCCTCTTTATATATTGTCCATAGCAAAATAATAACAATGATGTACTGAGCTCTTACTATTTCTCAATCAATGAACTTTTCCTTAGAAAGATATACAGGGTAGTGGGTAAAATTAGAGACTCTGGAGTCAAACTATTTGTGTTGTCATCTTGGCTCCATTATTTACTAGCATGTAACCATGGGTATCTTAAGTAACCTCTCTGTGCTCCAGTCTCTTCTTCTGTAAAATAGACCTATATTAAATAGTACCTACCTCAAAAGGTTGTTACATACATAATGAAGTGCTTGGCACATAGTAAGGATTACATATCTGTTGTTTCTCAATCACAATCCATTTCACAGATGAAGAAATTAAACTTTACGGTTAAGTCATTTACAAGATGGTAGGTGGTAGAGATGGGAATTCAACAAAGGACTCAAAATCCAGCCCATAGTCATAACTGCTGCATTATTCTGTCTTCAGGAACTTGTTACATCCCTTCTGTTTTAGTTTGCCAAAGGGCCGCCAATGCAAAGTACCAGAAATGTGTTGGCTTTTATAAAGGGCATTTATTTGGGGTAAAAGCTCACAGTTCCAAGGCCGGGAAAAGCCCAACTCAAGGCACCATAAGAGGTGCTTTCTCACCCAAGACAGCTGCCACGTGTTGAAGCAAGATGGCAGGAGATCTTTGCCTGGTCTCTGCCTTCCCCTCCAGGCTGTACCATCTCCCAGAGCTCAGCTGGGGGCTACCAGGCACAGGGCTTTTCTCTTACTGGGTCTCTTCTCTCAGACTTGGCTGCTTGCCTTTCTTCCTTATTTCAGCTGCAAGCTATCAGGCAAATGGCTCATCTCTCCCTGGGGCCTCAGCTGCTTGAACCTCTCCTTTCTGCCACATGGTAGGTTCAAAAATGGCAGAGCTCTCTTTTCCAGTGTGTGTTTTTTATCGGGCCCAGCAAGAGGGTGGAGACTCAACCTGAGTCACGCCTCACTGGCATAGTCCAATTGAAAAAAAGTCTCACACCCACAGGAGTGGACCAGCCCACAAATATAATCTTTCTCTTTTGGGGATTCATAAAATAATTTCAAACTGCCACAGCTTCTGATACCAAAGCATCATAAATGTTTCTTTTTTAGCACCTACTACATGCCTTCTTCAATATCCACTTAACTATTGAACACCTTGAGAATAGGACTTCTGTTTTAGTTGTCTCTATATTGGTAGTCCTACTCAGATGAACGGCCCTAACACAATGTGTGGCAGATGCTCATTAATTGTGTGTTGAACAAATGACTAAATGGTTTTTAAGGATGGATAGGCAATACCTAGAAAGAATTTCTTTCTTGTATACCAGAGTATCACAAATGGTAATTGATTAGAAACCTGAATATTTCAGACAGATGGGATTTACCTTTGGGGCAGGAATTCTTGCTCCTAAATAACATCACATATATATCTACTCATTATTTCTATCAATTTATTTATTTATTTTTCTCTTTCAGGAGGTACCAGGGATTGAACCTGGGGCCTCACACATGGGAAGCAGGCACTCAGCCACTGAGCTACACCTGCTCCCCTCTATTCCATGTAGGTCCCCAAATTCAAAGTAAATGTAGGAAGTACCCTTACCTTACGGTTGTTGTGCTTATCACTATATATTCCAAAATATTCTTTACCCAGACTTTCATAAAATCTGTGCAAGAGACCTTCAAGTGGCTAATACTGTGTCCTGAAACTTGTGTTTCTCTGGTTGTGCCCAAGAAGTGAGAATTACATGCAACCTAGAGGATGTGACGCCCCTCCCGTCATCAAACCCACACTAACTCTTCAATACCTTGTGCCAGACACACCAGACCCCAAACTCCCTGCCCTGATGGCCCCACGCCTGCTTCCAGGATGTGTGTGGGTGAGTTTGCCAAGGGTGTTTACCCGCCGAGGTTCTAGGAGTGGTCAAGAGCAGCTGTTTGTTGGATGGGGGAGGTATGGATGGAGTTTAAAAATGCATTTGGGCTTTGGTGTCCACTTCTGTGTTTGCGAGGCCCCTTGTCGTGGGGAACAGAGCTCAGAATGGGAAGGGAAGCAGGTTAGTCACAAACCAGAGGCAAGCTCTGCTCCCTGCCATCCCTTTCCAGCCAACTCAGAACTCAGAGTGGTCCAAAAAGTTTAAATTCAAACCTGCACTTCCAAGTCATATTGAAGGTAGATCTGTTAAAATAGGAGAATGGAACCTATTTTAAACATATTGTTAGCTTGATTTATAACTTTTAAATATTTCACTAAATGTTATGTGGGTCTATATTCGTACTTTTGCCCCACATCCCGTTACTATTAGGGGCAAGTCTGCAAGTAATAATATACTTAGACCTAAAGCTACAGTCATTTTTCTATCCTCCTAAAAAGCATTAAGGAGCTTAATAAGACAGAGAAAAAGCAGTAACGTGTTAGGAGGAAAATGGCTGGGTGGATGGGCACCCTTCTTGGTGGTAGATTACACCGATACAGATAGGCAGCCTTGCTAAGAACTGGCTAATATGAGAAAGATCAATGCTTTAAAACTCTACTTTTTAGCATGACAGCTACCATATTTATTCGAAAATAAATGTCCCCAGTGCTATGCTTTTTCCTAACAAGAGCCATATGCAGAAAGGAAAGAAGGTTAGCAGCAGAAAAAAGAAATCTATTTGTCAAGGTCCAGATTTCCAAAAAGAAAGCCTGTTTTCATTTTGTAGCACAGGGAAGTTTTCACTTTATCATCAGCAGAAAAGCTTGTTAACCAGGTTGTAATGTCAGAGATTCAATGGTGGATAGCCTTGGTAAACAGGGGGTGTAGCTGCGTTTCCACATCAATAAGGAAAAGCCATTTGCCAGTGTAAACTTGGGCCGCATTGTTCTAATGTGGCAGCAGCCTCTCTTATCAGAAATGTGGAAGTTAAAAAAGAAATTGGGGAGGTCTCAAAAGCCCACCTCTGTTCACCAAAGCAGATGCCGTATCAGTTTGGTTCCTGTTATAAGAATGGACATTACGATTTACAATAAATCTAGGGGGTACTTTTGCTCTTTAAGAAAAGGAAAAGGAACTGTGGGACCTTGTAGGAAAGGAAACTGCCAGTGAATCCAATCTGCACAGAAATCAATTTCACACGGCCATAATTCAAGGAAATGGGGCAGTATGTGATGACGTGGACACAATTTTGCTTTTTAAAATTTGAACTTTCTTCTTGGCTACTACAATATTTTTTAAAACAGTTTGGATTTTTTTTTCCCTCTCATCTCCCTCTATGAGCTCTTTTGCTAAACATGGGAATCTACAAAACCCAGACTCATGTTGTGACTCATTACGATTGTTTCCTTGAACTTTTCTCACCATCTCATCCTGCACTGTTTCCTTTTTCCCAAGAGTAAAAAAACAGTGATGGGAAAAATCAATGTTTTAAAACATATATTAAAGATATAGTGAGAAATATACTAAGATAAACTCACTAAGTTTGTTTTGACTTTCCACCAATGCATACTTTGAAATTCTTACACAACTCATTTTCAAGCACAGAATTAAATTAGTCACATGGTAAAATAATTAATAAATTTATTTCCGTCTTTTCCACTTGTAGGGCTAGGGAAAGTCAACATGGTTTCATTCTTATTTCTATTTCTACTGAAGGTACGTCTGTGAGTCTTTTTATTTAATATCTACTATGAAGGTAATGTTTTAATATATTTTAAATAACAAATGCATTGGTAATATCAATACATTAAACAGTAGGTCCAGAATTTGAAGAAATGGATAGCCTCATATAACTTGTATACTTGACTCGAAAAATCATGAGAGTTATGCCTTTAAGTATGATAAACAAACAAGAATGATGCTTAGGTTAAATTTTTAAATATAGATACTAATACCCTAAGGGCACCTTTTTTGTTTATTTGTTTTTAAGGAGGTACCGGGTATTGAACCCTGGACCTCATACATGGGAAGCAGGTGCTCAATCACTTGAGCTACATCTGCTCCCCCTAATGGCACCTTTTATCCAGAGAAATTCAGAGGCAAGATATGTGGCACTGAAAATCACATGATGGAAAAGAGAGAGGGGGAGAAAATGTGTCATTCTAGTTATCAAATCAAAGGCTTTCCAACAGAAAGATGACACTGTCATGGGAAGTAGATAGAATATATTGGGGAGGAAGGATAGTGTGCTCATTTATAAATCAAACTCAGAGTGCAGTAGTGAAAAATAGTATCGAACCTTTTCCCTGGACTGGGTGGCAGAAATCATCGATCTGACCTTCTCATTTCACAAATAAAGAAGCTGAGACCCAAGGGTTGCAGCAACTTAACCATTGTCACATCAAGAGGGCACAGTTGGTTGAAACCTTGAGGCTGCAGATATTCATAACATTTCTCATAAAGTATCAATTTTTTTCCTTTTTTAAATTAGGAATTTATGGGTTTATGAAAAAACATGTTTAAAATACAGGGTTCCCCTATACCGCCCTATTATTAACAACTTGCATTATTGTGGTACATTTGTTATAACTGATGAAAGCACATTTTTATAATTGTACAATTAACTATGGTCCATGGTTTAACTTAGGGTTCGCTGTTTGCATTGTACATTCCCATGGTTGTTTTTTTTTTTTAATTTTTATTAGAGTAATAGATATGTAACCTAGAATTCCCCCCTTTAACCACATTCATACATATATTTCAGTGCTGTTAATTATGTTCACGATGTTATGGTACCATCACCACCATTCATTATCATAGCATTTCCATCATCCCAAATAGAAACGCTATACAATTTAAGCATTAACTACCTATTCCCTACCTTTACCTTGTCTGCTGATAACCTATATTCTAAATTCTCACTTCATAAGTATGCTTATTCTAATTATTTCATACCAGTAAGATCATACAATATTTGTGCTTTTGCATCTGGCTTATTTCATTCAATGTGATATCGTCAAGGTTCATCCATGTTATCACATGTGTCAGAACTTCATTTTTTACAGCTGAATAATATTCCATTATGTGTATGTACCACATTTTGTTTAGCCATTCATCAGTTGGTGGACACTTCGGTTGCTTCCATCTTTTGGAAATTGTAAAAATTGCTGCTATGAACATCAGTGTGAAAACATCTGTTCAAGTCTCTGCTTTCAATTCTTTTAGGTATATACCTAGGAGTGGGATGGCCAGGTTATATGGTAATTCAATATTTAACTTTTTGAAAAACTGCCAAACCACCTTCCACAGCACCTGTACCATTTTGCATTTTCATCAACAATGGATGAGTGTTCCTATTTCTCCACATCCTCTCCAATAAGTGTAATTTTCCATTTTTTTTTTAATAGTAGCCATTCTAGTGGGTGTGAAATGGTATCTCATTATGGTTTTGATTTGCAATTCCCTGGTGGTTAATGATGTTGAGCATCTTTTCATGTGCTTTGTGAGCATTTGTATATCTCTTTTGGAGAAATGTCTATTCAAGCCTTTTGTCTATTTTTTAAATTGGGTTATTTATCTTTTTGTTGTTAAGTTGTAGGATTTATTTATATATTCTGGATATTAAACCATTATTGGACATTTGATTTCCAAATATTTTCTCCTATTGTGTAGGTTGTTGTTTTACTTTCATTATAAAGTCCTTAGTTGCACAAGTTTTTTATTTTGATGATTCTCATTGATTTAAATGTTCTTTTGTTGCTTGTGCTTTGGGTGTAAAGTCTAAGAAACCATTGCCTAACATCCAAGGTTCTGAAAATGTTTCCCTATGTTTTCTTCTAGGATTTTGATAGTTCAGGCTCTGACAGTTAGGTCTTTGATTCATTTGAGATTATTTTTGTACATGGTATGAGGTAAGGGTCTACCTTCATTCTTTTGCATATAATAAAATCTTACACTTAATAGCTTCATAAATATTGCTGAATAGATAACACTTTATCTTAAGGCAGAGAATTTTAAAACATAAATTAGAATTATATTTATTCATTTATTTTGCCACTACTAGATTTCCAGCATAGAGGCAGCATCTTGGAGGAGAAAAAGCATGGATGTTGGAGCACAAAAGATCTCACTACTGCCAATATACCAGATTTTACCAATGAAAACTTTACTTAAACTTTCTGAAATTCAGTTTTCTCAAGTATAAAATAATGATAAAAATCACATGACTTGAAGACTTTTGTGAAAATTAAATTAGATGATACAAGTGAAAATACTGAGCATTGTGCCTCCCAGCTAAAAGGCACTCAAATATAATACCAGAGTAAGAGGAATGAAATTTAGTTGGGGATATGATGCAGCATTAATTTTTAAAAGCTAGATAATTCAAAACATACTGCCTTTTTGTAGTATGGTAGAGAAAAATTATGTAAATAGATGCCAAGGAATTCAAGTGACAAAAACAAAAAGAATCCGTGTTGAGGGGCAAGGTATGGAGAAGATATCTTTAGCTAAGTTTTAAAAGAAATAGAATATCATGATTGGTGGAGTGGACAAAGATGTTCCAAAGCAGGCTAGCAAGACTGACAGAAGGAACAGCCATGTACAAAAGATATAAGATCACCTTTGGCTTAAGAGAAGCAGAGGAGACATTCTGGGAAGTCATAAAACCTGGAATTAAATAAATAAATGGAAACCAGGTAAACAAAGGCTTTGAATGCTAGCCTGAGTGGCTTGGATTTGATATAATATTAGATTTCAAAGTAGAGGAATGATAAATTAAAACTAATGATTTAGAAAAAATCAATCAGGTAATCATGAGTGTGATAAATCATATCAGGAAATAAAATCTTTAGATATGTAAAGAGCATGGATAAAAGCAATTCTGATAATACCAAAATGAGATAACATAAGCCTGGAATAGGATGGGGCAGAGAGAATTAGAAAATTGTTGAATTTATAATGAAATCCTAATTCTGATTGTCATTCTTGTTTTAAGCAAATCTCCTACATTCTCAGTGATCAAGAATATAAATTATATTTGAAAAACAATTGAAGGGGGAAAGCTTATTAATATTTAAAATCTAGTTTTAAATTCTTTAAACAAGGATCATTGCAGTATTTCAATTTCAAATTTATAATAAAATTTACTAAAAACTCATATTTCATGATTGTTCATTTGAACAAAACCAGCATTTGTAATGTAAACCCGAAAGTCAAACTATCTCTAAATTATTGTATTAAAAAATTGCTGAAAAATAATAAAGCATGGGTACCTAAAGTCTCATACAACTATAACCATGATTGAATACCTGGCAACTCTTTAAAAGTCGGGATATGGGAGAATGGAAAAGAGAGGTTTATTTGCCTCCATCATACCCATCACTGGTATTCAAGTTCATGCAAAAAGCAGTGTGTTTATTTTACCATGCGTTGATATTGCAATAACAGTTGTAACGTCTTATGGGAATATTGCTGCATAGCAGTTGCAAGAGAAGCTCATCAATCAGTGTTTCTCAAATGCCAGCAGCTCATTAGTACAACCTACTCCTAAGGAACCGGTATCTCTCCCTTCCCTGCTTCATCCTGCAGTTTTCATGCCCCTGAATCATCATCACCATTTGGACATTCCTTCTCTTGCTTCTTCCTTTCTGTTATCATCTGTCCACTTTCCCACATGGGCCTAAAACTTAGATAACTGAGTACTTGGTCACTTAGATAACTGAGTACTCAGTCATTTCTAAAGTTGACAAAGTGTAAATAAATGAGGGACAGGCATATTGCTTTCTTCTTTTACCTTGTAAGTTTTGATGTATGCATTAGTAATGTAACATTTAGGCTATTAGGAGTCCTTGAGGAAAAGATCTAGTATAAAAAATATCTTTAAAAGTCTATTCTACACAGGGGGATGGGGTGGAAGGAACAGTTAAGATCCAATGGGGTATTTAGTGGTCACGGGAGATGTTTCTCATTGCCTTACAATGGACACAGGACATCGTAAATATCATCAAAAATTATTAAACTGTACAGTCTAAATCGTAAATATACTGTAAACCATCAACAATGCTTAGTTGCTATACTTTACTATCTGTATAACTGTTTATAATGCTAACATCCATTATAAAAAAAAAAGAAAAAAAGGTTTTAATATGTGGTGGGGAAGGGGGAGGGAGGTTGGGTATGTGGGAGTCTT
>JAQZBX010031427.1:0-26324 GCA_029593785.1 Cabassous unicinctus | reverse complement strand
GTGTAACATGCTTGCGTTCTAGGTCTTTTCTCTTTAACACAATTTAAACAAAGTTTTTTTGTAGTCTGATCAGCATACACACTTCTCATTTCACTTGATGTACACAGCCAATGTGGAAATTAAAAAAAATATATCAACTAGTTCGGAAAGCTAAATCAAGCCCAGGGTTATGGCAAAGTCTGACTCAGATTTTTAATTTGTAAGTTTAGCATGTTCTTGTATGTAAGTTGCTTTTTATTCCAGTATATCCAGAGTGGTGAAATAACAAGGCCAGCCACATAGCCAAAAAAAAGACAGCAATCTAGTGCACTCCAAGCCTTCAATCTTTTATACAGAACAGCTTTACATCTGCTGCATTATATTCCCTTCAAAACCCTGGGAATGATTCAGAACTAAATCAGAATTTCTTAAGGTAGTTTTTGACAGAGTGTAACTTCCAGATTCATTCAAAATATGAATTTTAAAGAGGTTGTGCAGAGTCCCTTTGTTCCCCAAAGGATTCAAACCAAGGGATCTCACATCCTGCAAAATCACAAACCTCTTGAAGATGGGAGTATCTCCTTTCACCTTTATAGTTGAAGAATGTGCCTCTGCATTCATGGATTGCTTAAGGGAACTAAGAGATCTGTCTATGTTATTACTCATAAGCTAGGGTTAGAGTCTTCTGGGAGGTGGGCAGTTTTCAGTTTATCTCCCTCCTAGAAGTAGCAGGGAATGATGAGATTGTTGAAAGATCCACTCAAATAAAACAGCTTGGCAACCTCCATGGTATTACTGCTCTCCTCTTTTTTACTACAGGTCATCCCAGTGCAAACCATAAAATGGGGTCCATGGAGAAATTCAATCAGTCTAAAGTATCAGAATTCATTTTCCTGGGACTGACCAGCTCACAGCATATAGTTTCTTCTCTTCCCACTCATCTTTCTAATCTATGTAGTCACAGTTTTGGGAAAACTTCTCATTGTTGTCACAGTGTTTTCCACTCCAAACCTGAACACTACCATGTACTTTCTCCTTGGCAACCTCTCCTTTGTGCATATGACCCTTGCTTCCTTTGCCACACCTAAGATGATTGTGAACTTAGTTAAAAATTATAGGAGCTTTTCTTTTGCTGGATGCTTCACTCAGATCTTTCTCCTTCACTTACTGGGTGGGTTTGAAATGGTACTGTTGGTCTCCATGGCATATGACAGGTATGTGGCCATTTGCAAGCCCCTACTGCATGACCATCATGAACAAGAAGGTGTGTGTTTTGCTGGCAATGACCTCATGGTTCTCAGGTCTCCTTCACTCAGGGCTTAAGGTACCCTTTGTTTTGAACCTGCCTTTCTGTGGTCCCAATGTGGCGGACAGCATTTTCTGTGATCTCCTTCTGGTTACTAAGCTTGCCTGCATAGATACTTATATTGTACAGTTTGTCACTGTTGCCAACAGTGGGATGATGTCCCTGAGCTGTTTCACTATTTACTACATTCGTATCCTCATTACCATTAAAAACAACTCTTCTACTGCACAGTCCAAAGCCCATTCCCCCTTGACAGCTCACAAACAGTGGTGATTCTGTTCTTTGGCCCAGACATTTTCATCTATATCTGGCTGCTCAGCAACCATTCTGTGGATAAGTTCCTTGCTGTATTTTACACCATTGTCATCCCCGTCTTGAATCCAATTATCTATACTCTGCAAAACAAAAAAATGAAGACAGCCATGAAGAAACTCTGGAGTGTTTTTGTGGGTTCCAAACAGGTTACATAAGTTAAACAATATTATTAAAATAGAAACAGAATATTTTTAATGTTTTTAAGGATTCTTTCTAAAAATATAAGTATTTGATTCATATTAAATAGGTGAAAAATAGAGCAAGATTTTAAAAATAATACAACTCAACAATGTAGAGCCAAAAAAAAAAATTAGTAGATAAATGTTTTTGGTGTCTGCTAAGAAGGCATAACTCTGAGTGTCAGTATCTACTTACACCATCAAGGTATATTCACTTTTCTTGTTTCCTCCAAAATGAGAGGGTTTTGGTATACCTACCTTAACGTTGTTGATATTATCAAATCTTACTCCCATATTCTTACACAATAATACTGCATTTCCAAAAGGTGTGCTCCTGACTCAAAAAATTACACATTACAGAAAATACATTGACTTTTTTCTTTAAAAATATTTGAATATAAAGTATGATCGCTAATAACAAATGGCATTATGCATGTTATTACTTTCTAAGAAATTAATATGATGACATTTGGGTATCACCACAACACTATTAATGCCCTTTAATAAGACATGCTTGTCTGGAATTTCTCAAGCTATGAATCTGCATATGTTTTTATTTACAACATTTAATTTTATTCCCTTTGTAACATGTGGCAATGATACAGGACATAAAAATCAACAGCTACAGACAGTTTTATCTTTTCACCAAATCCAATCCTAGGCAGAATCCAACTGTGACACCAAAAAACAAAGTATATTTTTACTGGGTAATTTTCTCCACCTTTACTTACCCTTTGACCATAATTACAAAAAATAGAGTTTAATGATTTAAGAAGACCTTACTACCTTAGGGAAGAAATTTCAAGTAGTGACACCAACAGTGGTTACAGAGACAAAAGGAAGTAGGAAAATAATTCTGTATATTCTGTCAATAAACCAATAGTCTGAATAAAACAACAAGAAAATATTTTGCTATGTTTTAAAGAATGGAAAAAGTTGAGCATTGAATTTTCTGAATGTCTGTTAATGTTTATGACCAAGTTATTTAGAATGCATTTCTAATAAATTCCAAATTCCTTAGGGATTATTTCCTTTTGTCCAGTTCAGAGAGTATAAAGAAGTTTTACCATTCTACAGAGCAAATCAAGTGTTGTGAACAAAAACATAACTGGAAAAAAAAAAAACTGCACAATAGGCAGGCCCTCACAAACCTCTAATATAAATGTACACACATAAATGACTCTACAGCTATGCTCCCAGCCAAAATGCAAATACATTAGGTAGGCTCTGTAATGGAAGAATTTCTGGTTCATCCAAAGCAACACTCAGAGTCTAGGAAGAAAGGTATAGCATTTGTAGAACTATTTTGTATTCTAAAAAGAGAAAGTTTTCTACTACATTTCTATACCAGAGACTCATACCCACTGCCAGAAGTGGAAACTAAGTGACAGCTATTTACATAGACCACCAACATATTTGAAGATCCTCAATTATGACCAGAAAGACTTTTCCAAAAATCTTCATTCCACATTACCTGAAATTTCACTATTGTTTGTCATTCCATTAGTGATAAATCACTTTTATTTTTAAATATACATTAATTAAATAAACAACATTACCAGTAGTAACACATTTACTTGTTTTTAGTCATGAATATCATGATGGGAATATATTTATTGACTCATTTTTTTCTAGGACAACCAGCTAAGTTTAAAACCCTGGGAAAAGGGTGTCCTCCTGGGCATGGAGACTAAATATGTGGGGAAAAGGGTACAGTAGTAAAGAGGAAATGGCCTAGAAGACATAGATTTTTTGTATTTATTCTGTATCTATCCATATTCTATAATTATTTTGCTCTTGCTTTTATTTTGCTGTATGACATTAAGAGCAGTGGCCAACAGGAAAAGACAGCTTTGAAGAAGCTTCTCCTTGAGTCGGATTTTGGGCTATAGCTGGAGTTCCATAACCGATAGTCAACATTATCCAGGATGTTATAGTTTCCTAACTGCTAAAACAAATACCATACAATGGCTTTGGCTTAACAACAGGAAATTATTGGCACATAGTTACAGGGGCTGGAAGACTTGCTTCCTCTTGGGATGGGTATCTTTTGTCTAGCCAGATATTTTTGTGGTTCCTTGGCTTTTCCTTCACATGACAATGCACATGGTGGTTTCTCCTTCTTTCTCTTTGGGTTCTGTTGACTTCCAGCTTCTGCTTAAAGCCAGTGGCTTTTCACTCTGTGCCCTTCTATACATGGTATCCAGGAATAGGATTAATACCCATCTTGGTTTAGATGAGGCACACCTTGACCAAAGTAACCTCATCAAAAGGTTTGCAATGAGTTCCCACTCACAGGAAGGGATTAAGATTAGAATATGTTTCTCTGGGGTACATACCTCCAAGACACCACACAGGACTATCACATTCGAAAGGAAATCAATTTATGTCTCGTCCACAAGAAGGAACTAACAAGTGTTCATAGCAGCTCAAACCATAGTTGGCAAAACTTGAAATATACCAAACATTCATCAAATAGCAAATGGATAAATAAATTGTGATGTATTCTTACAAAGCACTACAGTTGAGCAACAAAAAGGAATAACCTAGTGGCAGGTCTTCCAGAATGGCTGCATGAGGAGCTGGGCAAATCATCTTCCCAGAAAAACGGTTATAAAACTGGACAAAATCCCCCAAAACAACATTTAAATTATCTAAAAATTTACAAAAGGGCATACAACAAATTAAGAATAATTTATTCATGAAAATACATTGTATCTCATTAAAAGTATGTGACATTTAAGCCAAAGACTGCTCCAATTCTCACCTACTCTGTTTTGAAAGATCTTTAATGCACAGTTGGGGCAACCTTGAGGGTAGGCAGCTTCCACCCCTTTCTGACTTGAGTCCTGGCATACTGGGAACAAGAAAGGCATAAAACCTGGTGGTTCCTATCCTTTCTGCTCCTTGGCTCAGGCTGTATGTTGTAGAGGTTCTGCCAAGTGTGATCATGTCAAGTTGGGAGGACTGGCAGCTGCATGGCCTTGCCTTAGCATCTGAATTTATTTGGAATAGAACATGGCAAACCAATGCCCCAGGCCTATTGTTGAAAGCAATAGTGATCACAGTTGGGGAGATCTCTACCAATCACACAAAAATAAAAAGTTTTTTAAAGGAAAATTGTATTTGCTTTGTGCCAAAATATTAGATAACTTACATGAAATGAAAACATGCCTTGAAAAACACAAAGAAACTGAAATGACTTCCAAATAAAAGAAAAGTATGAATAGCTCTATAAGAAACAGTTTCAATTATTTATTAAAATACTTCACAGAAAGAAAAATCCATTTCCAGAATAATTCAATGATAAATGACACCAAATATTTAAAGAAAAAATAATACCAATGCCTCATAAAATCTTCCACAAAATAAATGATAAAGCAACACATTGCAACACATTAAATGGAGGCAGTATTACCCTGATACCAAAGCCCAGAAGAAGATAACACAAAACAAGAAGATGACAGACCAATATCCATCATTCATGTTACCTGCCGGGAACACACTATATATATATTAAAACACAATAGGTTAAAAATAAAAGGAAAATCTGGGGACAGAGTTTCTTTGAAAAAGGAGGGCATTAAAAAACATCCTCAGAAAGTCACATGAATGCACAGGGAAGGACACCTACTCATAAAAGATATGAGAAAACCCTAAACTTTCATCTCTGGTTGATCTCTATGCTTAATGAAAGCAGGAAGTGAAAATTAAAGCTAGGTTGTAAACGGCCTGACTAAATATTGAAAGAATATCCCAGAAAAAGTGATCTGCAAAAACCAGGACAGGTTTTACTTTTAAATTACTCATTATTTTTTCCTCTCATTCTCATATGTTTTTCCCTTTTTTCCTCCTGGTATGAAAGGAAAGCTCTCTTAAAACTCTAGCTAACCTTAAGTTAAAGGTACAGGTACTTCAGATAACACACTTGAAAAAGAATACAGATCACAAAATGGAATACAGATCACTGAACTATAGAAAGCCTGGGGAAAGGGAAAATCTAATTTCCAGAATTATGCTATTATAATATTAAAAATGTTCAGTTTTGAACAGAAATTACAAAGAAACAAAAATTTATAGTCCATTCACAAAATAAATTTACAGAAACTCCCTGAGGAAACAGATATTAGACTTAAGGAAAAACCTCTAAATCAATTGTAGTAAACTTGCTCAAAAGCTAAAGGAGACTATGACTAAAGAGCTAAAGAAAACAAGTAGAACAATTTATAAACAAATAGTTAATATCAATAAAGAATGAGATATTATAAAAATGAGCCAAAGAGAAATTCTGGAGTTGAAAATTACAATTACTAAAACGAAAAATCTCACTAGAGGATTTCAATAGCATATTTGAGCAGGTAGAATGAAGATTTCACAACCTTGAAGATGTGTCAATTGAAATTATACACTTGAAGAAACAGAAAGATAAAAGAATTTAAAAAAATTAATCCTATGAAACATGTGGGACACCATTAAGCCTACCAACATAAGCTTAATAGGAATTCCAAAAGGAGAGGAGAGAAAGAGAAAGGAGAAGAAAGAACATTTTAAAGAAATAATGGCAGAAAACTTCCAATATTTGATAAAGACATAAATCTACAAAACCAAGAATCTTAATGAATTTCAAAATGTATAAAAGAGAAGACATCCACATTGAAATACATTATCACCAAGGAGAATTTTTAAAACAACACAAGAGAATGTCTTTTCACATTAAAGGACATGTCAATAAGGTGAACAGCATATTTCTCATTAGAAACCAAGTAAGCAAGAAAGGAGGGGGAAAACGCTTCTAATATGTAGAAAAAATTAACTGCCAACTAAGAATTATATATCCAACAAAACTATCCTAAAAATGGAGGAGAAATTAAGACATTCCCAGGTACAAAAAGAGCTGAGGGACATCATTGCAAATTGACTTGCCTTACAAGAAATCTTCAATGGAATCCTTCAGGCAGTTGCTCCAGTACCTTTTATTGAAGACTGTTTTGTGCCCGTTAAATGGCCTTGGCATCCTTGCTAATAACAAGTTGTATATATGTAGTATGTTGAATTGTGTATCCCAATAAGCACATCTTCTTAACCTTAATCAAATTTCTTATGGTCATGAAACCATTGTAAATAGGATCTCTGAAGATGACAGTTTTAATTAAGGTGTGGTCAAATGTAGCATGAAGGGTCTAAATCCAGATTATTGGTGTCCACATAAAAAGTAATGAATTTGACCTTTACATTACACCACATACAAGAATTGCCTCAAAATGGGTCAAAAACCTAAATATAAGTGCTAAAATAAAAAAACTCTTAGAAGAAAGCATACTGGTAAATCTTCATAGTCTAGGATTAGACAATAAATTCTTAAACATGACACCAAAAGCACAAGCAACAAAAGAAAATAGATGAATTGGACTTAATCAAAATTAAAAACTTGTGGATCAAAGATCATTAACAAAAAGTGAAAAGACAACCTATATAATGGGAGAAAATATTTGCAAATTATAAATCTGATATGTCTAGCATCCAGAATATATAAAGAAATCTTAAAACAACCCAATTAAAAAAAAATGGTCAAAGGATATGAGTAGATATTTCTCCAAAGTACATATACAAATGTCAAGAAGCACATAAAAGGAGCATTGTAGGAACATGGCTGACGGGTTAGACACATAAATCTTAGCTCTCACTAAAACAACAAAGAAAAAGCCAGAGGCTGCCATGGGGACCTGCTTTGGGCACAGCAAACCAGGACACTGTGTACCAATTCCCAGAAGAATGAGGGTCAAAGACACGAAGAAGCCAAAACAATTAATCGTGAATTATTACACCTCCCGGCTGCCGGGAAAGGCTCTCTTCCCCCAAACCTGGGATAGTAAGTGAGGGTAAAACTCCTGGTGAATTGTGTCTAACTGAGAGAAGAGCAGAAGTTTACCTCCACAGGAAGTGCTCTGCGACATCTAGGAGGGTACTGGACAGATAGCGAAGCCAGGAAAAATCGGGGGTTGCTCACTTTGGAGGCTTAAAGGGGCACACATACCCGGTCCTCAGGGCAGACAGACTAGGTGGAGACCTAGGGCAGACAGATTGTTGGAGACCCCTGCTCCAAACAAGAGTGTGATGGCAGATTCCCTGCGAGGAAGAGAAGTCTGGGAGAGTGGAGAGTGATTTTTTTGCAGGGAGTTTAGCCAGCTGGGATTCCCTTGAATATCAGAAGGGAACACGACTCAGGGGGATCATCTCAAGCAGGTGGTCACACCCAACCACCTATGCAAAGAGAGGAATTATGTCAGTGAGGAGGCAGAGACAGGTGGTGATCAGCACCACTCCAACTCACTGCAGGGGATCTAACCTGCCCAAGGGAAAAGGGGCAGGTAGCCTTCTGAAAGGTTAAGCAACCCAAGGACCCAGAATAACTCAGTGGGAGAATTCCTGCCTAACATATATGAGGTCCCTGGTTCGCTTCCTGGCTATTCCTTGAGAAAAGATCCACCAGGTTATCAGGCAACCAGCTGAAACTTTATGACAGGGAACATATAGAAGTTTTCTTTGTATTAGCTTTTCCTGGATCTCTTATTTTTTTTTAAAAAAAGTTCATTTCCTTTTATTTCCCTTACTTTACTCACTAAAACCCAGTTCAAAACCTGCAGAGGGCAGGCTGCAGGGTGAGTGATTGAGGAACGCCAGCAGCCTGAGAAGATCCTTAGGAGTCTAAGAAAGAAGGCTGGTTTTCCATGTTTATTATTATTTTTTTCTTTTGACTCCTTTTTTTTAAAAATAAATCAGCTGCTGCTGTCTTCTTTTTTGCTTGTTTTGTATCCCTCCCTTTCTTTCTCTGCTTGTTTATTTTTGCTTTTTCTTTCTTTTATTCTTTTGGTTACTGATCTATTTAACCTATGCTATTTCTTTTCCCTCCTTCATGTTTGTATCTTTTGTTTTCTGTTGCAGTTCTTTCATTCCAACCCTTTTATTTGGCCTCAATTTTTTCTGGTTTGTATTTCTCCCTCTCTCCCTTTTTCTCTGTATACTTTCTATTTTTACTTTTTTCTTTCTCTCTTCTCTGTTTTCTTTTCCCCTCTTCTCATCATTCCAGCATTTTAATTCATTCTACATATTTCTTTCTCTATTCTGTTTCTTGTTTCATTGTTTTAATTCCACTTTCCTAATCTTATTCCTCTGTGCTTCATACTTTTGTTAATTTTTCAGTCTAGTAGGTCTAGTACGTTTGCTCTCCTGCCTTTTACTAATACCTTTACTATTATTCTTTTTGTCTTCCTACCTCTTCCTTTTTATCTGGTCCTATTTTTTTTCTTTCAAAGGAACATAGGCAGATCTCTTTCACATAAAACAGCTGAGTGGGGGCAAGATCCTGTCCAAGTGAGCTGTTTTAGGAATCCACAGAGTGGGAGGCTTCAGGGAATCAATCTGGAGGGAGCTGGATGAAGAGATAAATTCCTGAAGGTGCTGCTGACTTGATTCTTGTTTACTGTGTTTCCTCTTCCTTGATGTCCCCTTTTCTGTGTATACCGCTTTTGTACACCACAGCTATCTCTTTTCCTTCCCTCATCATTCTTTCTTCTGCTTTCTGTTGCTGTTCTTACATTTCACCTCTCTTTGTTTAGTCCTCAACTTTTCTGGTTTTTATTTCTACCTCATCATTCCTGTTTTCTTTCTTTTATTAACTTTTTAACTTTTTGTCTTTCCTTTTCTCTTTCCCTCTCTCCTCATCATACTGGTCTTTGAATTCAGTCTATATACTTTTCTCTATTTGGTTTCCCATTTCAATGTTGGTACCCCACTTTTCTATTCCTATTATTCTACACTGCTTACATGAGATAAATATTCATTTTTGAAGGTGTTAAACAGTTCCTCTTCTAACAATTACTATTGTTATTGCTATTATCCTTTCACTTTTCTTACTTCTTTCACTTTCTCTGGCCGTAATATTTTCCTTCAAGGAAACAATAGACAACAGCAATGAAATAGAATAAGAAGAACAAAGTCTCAAAGAGAAAACTTTACACACACACACACAAAATAACAAAAAAATAAAACCCTAGAGTAAAGAGAGAAGCTAATCAACTGAATAAACACATCTAGATAAAAAGATGACAAGAGGGAAACAAAAAATTACAAACCATACTAAGAAACAGTAAGACATGGCCTAGTCCAATGAACAAACTAAAAACCAAGAAGAGGTGTAGAACATTGAACAATTAATCAAAGCTGTCCAAACTAATATCATGGACCAACTTAATTTAGTGAAGGAAGAGATTAAGGACATTAAGAAGACACTGGGAGAACATACTGAAGAAATTGTAAACATTCATAAAAAGATAACAGATATGATGGTGATGAATGGCACAATTCCAGAAATCAAAAAGACACTGGAAGCACATAACAGTATAATTCGAACAGGTGGAGTAAAAAACTAGTGATGTGGAAGACAATACATTTGAAACCAAAAAGACAGTAAAACAGGTAGATAAAAAGATAGAAAAAAATCCAGCAGGGACTTAGGGATTTGAATGACAGCACAAAACGCACATAAGCATATGCATTATAGGCATCCCAGAGGGAAAAGAGAAGGGAAAGGGGACAGAAGAAGTGTTGGAGGAAATAATGGCTGAAAACTTCCCAACCTTATTGAAAGTGATGGATGTACAAGTCCAGGAAGCACAGGGCAATCCAAACAGTATAAATCCCAACAGGCCTACTCTAAGACATATACTTCTCAAATGGTCCATGCTCAAGACAAAGAGAAAATAATGAAAGCAGCAAGAGACAAGAGAACCATCTATATGCTGTCTACAAGAAGCATTCAAGGAACACTCAATGAGATTGAGTGTTGATCTCTCATCTGAAACCATGGAAGCAAGAAGGCAGTGGTATGACATAGTTAAGATACTAAAAGAAAAAAACTTCCAGCCAAGAATTCTCTGTCCAGCAAAGCTGGCATTCAAAAATGATGGAGGGTACAAAATATTTGCAGATAAACAGAAATTAAGAGAGTATGCCAATAAGAAATGTGCCCTTTAAGACATACTAAAGGTACTTCTGCAGGTTGAGAGGAAAAATCAGGAGAGAGAGAGTTGGAGAAGAGAGTAAGAACTACTAAAAAGACAAAAAGAGGAATTAAAACAACATATGACATACATAAACCCAAAGAAAATATGGGTAATGTAAGCAATTGCTTGAGAGTGAAAACACTGAATGTTATTAGATTAAACTCACCAGTCAAGAGACACAGATTGATAGAATGGATTAGGAAATATGACCCATCTATATGCTGTCTACAAGAAACCAACCTTAGACCCAGGGATTCAAGGAGGATGAAAGTGAATGGCTGGAAAACAATCTTACAAGCAAACAATAACCAAAAAAGGGTGGGAGTAGCTATACTAATATTGGACAAAATAGACTTTATTTAAAAACTATTGTAAGAGACAAAGTCGGACACTATATATTAGTGAAAGGAGTAATCTTTCAAGAAGAAAGAACAATCATAAACATTTACGCACCTAACAGGGGTGCCTCAAAATACATGAGGCAAATACTGGAAAAACAAAGTGGAGAAATAGATTCTTCTACAACTACAGTGGGAGAATTTAATACACTATTTTCACCATTAGAAAGAACATCTTGAGAAAGAATCAATAAAGAAACAACGACTTTGGTTAATACATTAGAGGATCTGGACCTAAAAGACATATACAAAACACTACATCCAAATACAGTGGGATATACATTGTTCTTGAGTGCACCTGCATCAAACCCCAAGATAGACCACATGCTAGACACAGAAAAAATCTCAATGAATTCAGAAAGATCGAGATTAAACAAAGTAATTTCTCTGACCACAAGGGAGTGAAATTGGAAATCAGTAAGTGCCAGTGAACCAGATTAGGCACAAAGATATGGAAGTTAAACAACACACTCTTAGACAAACAGTGGGTCAAGGAGGAAATCTCAAAAGAAATCAGTAACTACCTTGAAAAGAATGAAAATGACAGCACAGCATATCAAAGCTCATGAGATCAGCAAAAGCTGTACTAAGAGGGAATTTCATAGCCATAAATGCATATATCAAAAAAGAAGAAAGAGCTAAAATTGAAGACCTAACCACACACCTGGAGGAACTGGAAAAACAACTAACCCCAAAGCAAGTAGAATGAAGGAAATACCAAAGATTAGTGCAGAACTAAATGAAATAGAAAATAAGAAAGCACTAGAAAAAATAAAAAAACCAGAAGCTGGTTCTTTGAGAAGATCAACTAAATTGACAAACTCTTAACCAGACTAACAAAGAAAAAAAGAAAACAGATGCCAAGAAACAAAATAAGAAATGAAGAAGGGGATATCACCACAGACCACACAGAAATAAAGAGTATCATAAGAGGATACTTTGAAAAATTATATGCCAGCAAGAATGATAATTTAGAGGAAATGGAAAAATTCCTAGAAACTCACAAGCAGCCCAAATTGATGAAAGAAGAAATTGATGAAGTCAACAGTCCAATTACAAGTAAAGAGATAGAGTCACTCACCAAAAACCTCCCATCTAAGAAGAGCCCAGGACCGCAGAGCTTCACAGGTGAATTCTATCAAACATTCCAGAAAGAACTAACACCAATCCTACTTAAGCTCTTCCAAAAAAGAGAAGTAGAAGGAACATTGTCTAACTCATTCTATGATGCCAACATTACCCTTATACCAAAGCCAAATGAAGATGCCACAAGAAAGGAAAATTACAGACCAATCTCTCTGAGGAACCTAGTTGCTAAAATCCTCAACAAAATACTTGCTAATCACATACAACAACATATCAAATGAATTATACACCATGACCAAATATGTTTCATCCCAGGTATAAAAGGATGGTTCAACATAAGAAAATCAATCAATGTAATACAGCACATAAACAGATTGAAAGAAAAAAAAATTAAAAGATCATCTCTATAGATACAGAAAACACATTCAACAAAATACAGCACACTTTCCTGATTAAAATACCGCAAAAGATAGGAATAGCAGGAAAATTTCTGAATTTGATAAAGGTTTTATATTAAAAACCCACAGCTAACATCATCTTCAATGGTGAAATCCTAAAAGCTTTCCCTCTAAGATCAGGAACAAGAGAAGGATGCCCACTATCACCACTCCTATTTAACAGTGCCTTAGAAGTACTTTCTCAAGCACTGAGGCCAGACAAAAATATAAAAGCTATCCAAATTGGACAGGAAGAAGTAAAAATTTCACTATCTGCAGATGACATGATCCTATACATAAAAAGCCCTGAGAAATCTACAACAAAGCTTCAAGAACTTATAAATGAGTTCAGTAAAGTCGCAGACTATAAGATCAATGTTAGAAAATCAGTAGCATTTCTGTACAACAATAATGAGCAATCTGAGGAGGAAATGAAGAAAAAAACACAATTTACAATAATAACTAAAAGAATCAAATACATAGGAATAAATTTAACCAGACATGTAAAGGACTTATATACAGAAAATTACACAACACTGTTAAAGGAAATCAAAGAAGACTTAAATAAATGGAAGAATATTCCCTGTTCATGGATAGGAAGACTAAACACCATTAAGATGTTTATCCCACCCAAACTAATCTACAGATTTAATGCAATCCCAATGAAAATCAACACAGCATATTCTAATGAATTGGAAAAACTAACTACAAAATTTATTTGGAAGGGTAAGAGGCTCTGAATCACCAAAGACATATTGAAAAAGAAAAATGAAATTGAAGGTATCACACTACCTGACTTTAAAACATACTACAAAGCTACAGTGCTCAAAACTGCATGGTATTGGCACAAGGATAGACATACCAACCAACGGAAGCGAATTGAGAGTTCTGATATAGATCCATGCATATACAGTCATCTGAATTTCAACAAGGCCACCAAGCCCACTCAACTAAGAGAGAATGGCCTATTCAACAAATGGTGCTTGGAAAAATGGATATCCATATCCAAAAGAATGAGAAAGGAACACCATCACACATCTTATACAAAAATCAACTCAAGATGGATCAAAGATCTAAACATAAAACCAAGAACATAAAGACTTGGAAGGTAATATAGGAAAGCATCTATAGGACTTTGTAATGGAAAATAGTTTCATGAACTTCACATCCAAAGCAAGAGCAGCAAAAGAAAAAATGGATAAATGGGATCTCCTCAAAATTAAAAACTTTTGCACTTCAACGGATGTACTCAAGAAAGCAAAAAGGCAGCCTACACAACGGAAAAAAATGTTTGACAACCATATATCTGATAGGAGCCTAATATCCTGCATATATAAAGAAATCCTACACCTTGAAAATAAAAAGCCAAACCACCCATTTAAAAAATGGGCAAGTGACCTGAAAAGACACTTCTCCAAGGAAGAAATACAAATGGCTAAAAAGCACATGAAGAGATGCTCAACATCACTATCTATTAGGGAAATGCAAATCAAAACTACAATGAGATACCATCTTACACCCATTAGAATGGCAGATATAAGTGTTGGTGAGGATGTAGAGGAATGGGAACACTCTTCCACTATTGGTGGGAATGTAAAATGGTCCAGCCATTATGGAGGAGAGTTTTGCAGTTCCTCAAAATATTAACTATAGAACTTCCATATGATCCAGCAATTCCATTGCTGGGTAAATACCAAGAAAAATTGAAAGCAAAGATATGAACAGATATATGCACACCAATGTTCATAGTGGCATTATTCACTATTGCCAAAAGTTGGAATCAACCCAAGTGCCATCAACAGATGAATGGATAACAAAATGTGATACATACATACAAGGAAATATTACTCAGCTGTAAGAAGGAATAAAATGCTAACACATGGGATAACATGGATGAATCTTGAGGACCTTATATTGAGTGAAATAAGACAGGCATTGAAGGATAAACAGTACATGACCTCACTGATATGAATTAAGCAAATTGAGCAGACTCAGAGTGCTATTGCCTGGGATATAGGTTTGCAAGAAATAGAAAGTGAAAAGAAGGTTGTGAGCCATCACCCATACAGACGTAATATATGGTAAGGCAAAAATATGTAGTTGAATATGGAAGGGAAATGACAGGAGGTCAGGAGGGTAGTGATATCATTGGGTTGGGTGGTGCAGGTTTGACAGTTGGGTAGGTTGGGAAAGGTGGCTTGGAAGGTACAGGGTACTGAGGGGAGGATTGGGAGAGGCATCAGGTGAACATTTGGGATTTGTGGGTATGTGGCTGAAAGTACAAAGTTGGGAATGCTCTTATGGCAATATGACAAGGAAGGATTATTGGTTTAGGCTGTTGGATGGGGGAGCATTTGGGACAGGGTGCGGCTGGAGCAGGCTTCTAGTGAGTGTATGAGTGATCATTCTGTCATAATGTGTTGTATCAGTGGGTGGAGTCCCACATAATAAGTGTGAAGGAGTTGGACTTCCATCCTCGGAAGGACCAATTTGTTCACAAATAGACAGGCAGGAGTCTCTTGAGATCATGCGTGGTTCCTAGTAGGGGAGGACAAACCAGTGGGTGAAGACCTCATTCTTGTCAATGTAACTATGAATCTTGTCATCCAAGGAGTGAAGCCAGGGGGTCGCCATGGGCCTCTAGAGGAGGGAGAGGGCAGAATAGAATACATCAAAAGGGGGCTTTTAGTGGGGAGTGGAAGTGTTCTACATGATCTTACAATGATGGACACAGGACATGGAAAATTTCATCAGCATTATAAAAGGGTATGGTCTAGAATGTAAACCATAATGTAAGCCATTGACCATGTTTAGTAGTGATGTATCACTATTTGTATATCAGTTATAACAAAGGTACCATCCACATATAGAAATGTATTAATATGGGAGGGGGAGGAAAAGGGGAGAATGTTGGGTATATGAGAGTCTCCTGTACTCTGTTTGTGACTTTGCTGTGACCTAAAACTTCTTTGAAAACAAAATGAAAAATAGTGAGACACTGGAGAATGAGTAGGGGGAGGTGCCACGGTATAGACAGGACACCAGATAATGTGGTGATAAAAGGCAAAATGTCAAAAAATATTTTTTAAAATATTTTTAATTTTTTAAATATCCCAATCTTTTAATTTTAGTGTATTTTTAGTTTTTTAAAAATTTTTATGTATTTTATTTCTTATATTTAAACTTAGAATTATTGTTTAATTTTCCTATTAATTGTATTTGGCTATTGTAATGGCTTCACTATTGAAGAAGCTTTGGATCACAAAAGGGTTACAACTGGGGTCAGGGAGGATTGTTGGTGTGGGGTGTCATTGATGGGGGCTGCATGGGAGGAAGTTCACCTGAGCATATATCAGGTATATAAAAATGTTCAAATGTTCACGGGGCATTGTCACAGTGGGTGGAGACTCACACAATAATCATGAGAATACTGAATTCCCATCCTGTATATCTCTGCCACATTCTTTAAGGGAGCAGCAACAGTCCCTCTAGTGCAGGGGCAGTGACTGGCGAAGGAGGATGATCCACTTATGTATGGGCCCTTGATATTGATGAATAGGCTTATGAGACCTTGCTGGTGAAATTGAAACTTAGCCTATTGTTATGGGGTGCCTAAGAGTTGCCTCTGAGAGCCTCCTTGTTGCTCAAATGTGGACTCTCTCTAAGCAAAACTCAGCATATAATTGCATTACCTTCCCACCAGCATGGGACATGACTCCCAGGGAATATCCTCCCTGGTGTTGAGGGATTACTGCCAAGTATCCACTAGCAATGCAACTGGCAAAAAAACTCAAATAAAAGGGGGAAAATGTAAAGACAAATGAGTTTATATGGCTAAGAGACTTCAAAGTGAGTCAGGAAGTCATCCCAGAGGTAATGCTTACACACATCTCAGCAGGATCTCATAGACTTCCAAAGTGGATACTACCCCAAATAGTGGGGCTCCTGAGGGTTCTGAAGACACCCAGGTCCTATGGTCAGGGCAGATAGCTCCAGAGTTTGGTGCCTAGTCCTGAGAGTGCTCTAAGAGTGACAGAGTTGGACTCAATTATGTCTTCCCTGTAGATGGCTCATCTGTCCCTTCAATTTAAACCTATACTTGGTGCTGGAGTTTGTAGGTGCATGTCCAGAGACTCGAGTCTTTGGGCTGTCCATGTGCCAGCTGGGCCTGGAACCTTGGCAGACTTGCAACACCCACTCTCCAGCTCATTGGACTCACCCAGGACAACTGTTGGGGAGACAATGATGGACAATGGCTGTCCCAAGGAATTGAAGGAGTCTGCAACTGCAGACAGGATAGTCCCATCCATCTTCCCCATGGGATATAAGCGCCCTTTCTATTGGCAGTGGAGTGGACATCACTATCTAAGAATCCTCAGGATTGGGGGAAGAGCTATGGACTAGAGTGGATTACTGGTATTCTACTATAGACATATTGTGATTCTAGCAATAGAAGAAATTACAACATTGATGTGGAGCCAGTGGTCACCAGTGGTCCTGGCTACAGGGAGAGGGAAAAACAGTTGTAATACGGAGGCTTTTTCAGGACTTGGGAATCGTCCTTAGCAACATTGTAATGACAGATGTAGGCCATTTTATATTATCACATAACATGCAGAACTGTGTGGGAGAGAGTGTAGACTACAATGTGAACTATGGTCCATGATTAATGGCAAAGCTCCAGGATGTATTTACCAATTGCAATGAATGTGCCACACTAACGAAGGATGTTTATGTGGGAGGGTGTGGGAAGTGTGGGGAGTGGGGCATATTAGAATCCCTATATTTGTCATGTAACATTTATGTAATCTAAGTATCTTTAAAAAAATAGATAAAGATAACGACTTGCAAAAAAAAGAAAAATATATAAATAAATATAAGGGAGGGAGATCAAGAAAGAGTAAGCTATGGAATCTAGGTAAATAGGAATCCAGGCCAAGAGAGAGCGGCATATGAAATTGCCAGGATGATACTCGTACGCGAGGCCTAGGGGCCAATTGGATCAGAAATGGAAAATGGGGGTAATTTCATAAACATATGTGATGCAGATGGTTTATCTGATATGTTTAGGCTAAACTTTCTGCTATGACAGAAACTTTGGGGAAGTTTTTTTACAAATCTGTAGAAAACTAATCAAAAAATAAATAATTAACTCCAGGATAAAAACAGTCATTTAAAAAGAAAGGAAATATAGTATGCTACATCGCTTATCTATAAACAATATGTGTATAGATAACAATGTAAAAATTATTGGATTGTTATTGAAAATTTCAATGTAACTATTGAAAAGATGGAGGAAAAAAGTATGTGTATGTTTTTGTAGTGGTATAATAGAAATAAATCCTCATCTTTCATAGTAGGAAGTCATTAGAAAATGTCTAAAATTGGAAATCAAGGAATTTCAGAATAAAAAATGACTATTTTTAAATATGTTTGATTACATAATAATCATAATTAATAAAATTTTAAATTTCAAAAAAAGCACATAAAATCTCTTCATTATCATTAATCATTATAAAAATGGAAATCAAAACCCAATGAGATGTCATTTCACACTCTTTGGGATGGCTATTACCAAAGAAAATGGAAAATAACAAGTGTTAACAAGGCTGCATGAAAATCAGAAACCTCCTACATTGCTGGGGGATTGATGTGGATGGAAGTGGAGCTCTGAGCCAGTGGGGTATGGGATAGTGGGGCTAGGATGCAGTGCAACCTGCCTTGAGCTGAAAGTCATTGAAGCAGTGTATGTCTCTCTCTCGGAGGGAGCCTGGCGTGAAGGGACTCATTAAAAATTATCTTAAAACAGCAAAGTTTCTTGCTTCCAGAAATAGTCATGCTGAAGGCAGAACTGAGCAGTGCTACTCCCTCAGTGCCTTATTACCCATGCGTAAGTGAAAGTACACACAAGAATTACTATCACTTCTGTATTAAACTGACATTATTTTCTTGTTTACCAAATTATAGTTTCCCTCAACTGCATTCCCAAAACATATGTTGTAAGAGAACACTCTGACAAATCATGCCATTAACATTTCCTCATGATACAGATTGAATAACTTACTGGACTCCATAAAAAACTCTAACGTTAAAATTTTAAAAAGAGGATAATCACAAGACTCTCTTGTTTTGGGTTTTCCAATGACATAAGGACAAAGATAACAACACCTCCCATTCTCCTTCAACCCATTTCTCTTTTTCCAAGGCCCTTTGGATTTCTCTTCTTAATAAGTTATTAAGCAAATGTACTTCATCTGTTTTGTTTTTTTTTTTCTTTCACTTCCAACCTAAATGAAAGAGATGCCTTTTGTAAAACTATTTTCACGAAGTATATACCAAGCAAAAAAAAACTATTTTCCACTGAAATGTGTCTGCTGGACTGAGGCATATTATAAACCAGCTAATAGGAAAAACATAAAGCATGTAATGATGAAAGATTCTTAACTGTGTTTCATTTCAAATATTTTGGTAGATGCTCATATTTCATACTGATCAGGATATGATTTCTCTTGCAATGAGAACTGAAATCATAGTTGAATTTAATTATGTAGATCTAGTTAAAGATAAATATTGCAGGAGATATCTCCTTTGTATTTATAGGCCAAATGAAGAATAATTTAAAACTTCACTAATTTTTAACTCTTAGCTGCTTTATATGTAATTTTTTCTGTCTCCTTGTTATGATTTTCAGAGTATGCAAAAGTATATATCACTCTTAACAAAGAAGTTCCCAAGAGAAGTCAAAGGTAAGTTATTCCCTTGATCTTTGTTCTGTTCTGAATATAGAATAGGAAAATTTCACCCAAGGGACTACTTCCTGTAGTGAATATAAGTAAGGCTGAAAGAAATCTCTTCCACAGACACTGTCTCCTACAATCCATGGATGTCATCTCAAGCACACATCAGAAGAAACTGGTCTTAGAGAAAATTTGTATTTAGAGTCAAATAACAGAGTCATCTTCTGTTCTCTTTGATTCTCTTAAGATAATTTAAAAATATATTTCTGTGTACCTTATCACACATAATCTCTTATGCTTGTAGTTGAGAATGACTTGTTTAGCTTCTGACCATTTAGTATACCAATATTATGAAATATAAACAATTTTAAAACAAAAAGGCAGTATGATTTATAATGATAAACTCTTCTCTAGGAATATACATATGCACCTTGTATCAAGGTTCATATGTAACAGAAATATATATATTCCTGTCTCACACACACTTGAACTACTATTTTGTTATTAGCTCTCTTTGTCATTTATTCCAACACATACAGAACAAATTCTTGAGAACTTATCCTCCAAAGTTTTCTGTTGATAAAACGTTAAATTCCAAGATTAAGGTAAAATTCCTCATGTTTCTCAGGGAACATAAGTCCGTCGAGTGTATTCAGGTGAAACACCATCAAATTTTCTTTAAAATTAAGTAAATCTCCTCTACTATGGAGGATATATTGATTTGTGTGTTGTGAGAATATTATTGTATTTCCCTTTTGTCATAGCAAATGCATGTTTTATTTAATTTCTTTAGGAAAATCAACTATTTTTTTTATTAGGGAATTTCTGGGTTTACAGAAAAATCATGCGTAAAATATATAGTTCCCATATACCACCCAATGATTAACACCTTGTATTGTTATGGTACAATTGTTAAAATTTATGAAAGACCATTTTTGTAATTGTACTATTAACTATAGTCCATTGTTTACAATATTGTTCCCTGTTTGTATTGTACGGTCCTATGTTTATTTTTAAATTTTTATTCTAGTGACATATACAACCTACACTTTTCTCCTTTTAATAATTATATATTCACATATATAATTTAGTGCTGTTATTTATGTTCACAAGACTGTGCTACCATCACCATCATCCATTATCAAAATTTTAAAATCAATGCAAATAGAAAGACTGAACAATTTGTGTTAAATTAGCCCCATCTTTATGCTTCTAATTTTCAGTATAAGAGAAGGAGAAAGTGGTACTCATAGTGAAGTAATGGCTTTCAGTGCTTGTCTCCTCTCCTCGGCACTACCCTTAAGATTTATAAGTACAGAGCATGATGAAACACACATAAATGAAGCAAGCTAAGGGAGAATATAACTAAAGGGTAAAGGGAAACAGGAAATAATCTTTCACTCTTTCAACTTGAACGGAATTCTTAACTTACCCAAGGATCAATATAAGCAATATCATTAGTACTTGTAGAGGTGAATAATTGGTGAGCACTTTTTAACTTCTTTCTGAAACTTTGTTAGGTGATTGCAGTGTTTAAGACTTAGGAATTTTCTTGAAACCTGATGACATAATTGAAGGTAAATAACTTCTACTGATATGCTTGAATTTCAAAGAATTTCTGTTCAGAGTCCCTGAAGTCAGAATATGAATCTGAGTTGCTCTCCACTTTTTTAGTCCCTGTCTCATATGTCTCCTGGCTATTTTTTTAATACACTTAATAAAATAAATGAATTCCATTTAATTGTTGATTTAAGTTAATGATATATTATGTGCCTGGTATTATATCAGAATCATATTTTATTTATTTATTATACAGCCCTTTAGATAGCATCTTTCTTAAAGGTTGTGCCATGATATATTTTAGAGCAACAACATACTCAAAATATAGACGACTATTTTCTTAGATAAACAAATAATTCTCATACCATAATAGAGGCTTTGCATGCTATGAGTTAGGTTTATTCAACAATATATTTTAGAGTAAAAACCTAAAAATTTAATTTTATGATATTTTATAGAAAGGTTCACTGGAAGCTTGAAGGAAATGTTAGACAAGACAAAAAACTATAATGTCAAATCATGTCATTTGTTCAAGATTTCAATGATAGTTCGCAGTCATTATATTAAACGCATGACATAATATATAATTATTTATTATACTGGGTGTTCTTGGTGCCCCATGAGATTCTTTTTCCTGGAAAACTGAACTGAAGCTAGTTTTCAGGTGATACTTTTTCTTTTCCTTTTCCCTTTGACCTATCCTACTTTCCTCACTATTTCTCCTGAGGGCACTTCTTCAATGAATCTTTTGTACAAGAATTCCATCTCACCTTATGCTTCTTGTGAAGCGAATATAAGACATTTAAACATCCTGTTGGACATAAAATTGTGAATATTTGGCTAGTAGATGTCTTCATAATTGTACCTTTCACTTTCAAATACAGATACAAAAATATTTTGTAAACTCCAAATTTTAAAAGTGACTAACCTTCCTTAACCCATTAATTAATTATCTACCTCTCTCTAGGTTATTTTAGACAAAACTTGAATAAAATGAATAAAGGAAATCAATCCATTGTAACAGAATTTGTGCTTCTGGGTCTTTGCCACTCATGGAGTATGCAGGTTTTACTCTTAATGATATTTTTTATCCTTTACCTGACCATCATACTTGGAAATATTGCTGTTGTGATATTAATCATCACTGACCTCCATCTCCATTTGCCCATGTACTTCTTCCTGACCAATCTGTCTTTGTTGATATGTTGCTTTCCTCAGTCACCACACCTAAAATGATCACAGACTTTCTCAGGGAGATAAAGACAATTTTCTTTGGAGGATACAAGTGCCAGATCTTCTTTGTTCATTTTATTGGAGGTGGTGAGACGGTGCTACTGGTGATAATGGCCTATGACCGCTATGTGGCCATCTGCAAGCCCCTGCACTACTCCACCATTATGAACCTGCAAAAGTGCATTAAGTTGGTGATGACTTCCTGGGCAATTGGTTTTGTGCATGCCATGAGTCAAACAGCCATGATTGTGCAGCTGCCTTTCTGTGGCCCCAGGGAAGTAGACAGCTTCTTCTGTGATATACCACCGGTAATCAAACTTTCATGCAGGGATTCTTAAAACTTGGGAATATTCATGAATGCTGACAGTGGGTTCCTGGCCATGAATTGCTTTATTCTTTTGCTGATATTCTACATGTATATTCTCCTAACTGTCCGGAAGAGGTCTAAAACAGGTGCATTGAAGGCACTCTCCACCTGCACTGCACACATCACAGTTGTAGTATTCTTCTTTGATTCCACCATCTTCATCTACATGTGGCCACTCAGTATCACTTGGGTGAACAAATTTCTTGCTGTGCTTTACTCTATTCTGACACCTCTCCTAAATCCATCATTTATGCTCTGAGAAATAAAGAGATAAAAAATGCTATAAAGAAATTTAGAAGCTACTACATGGATTTCAAGGAAAATATTTAATGCTCAGAAACCTCACTGTAATAACTTTCAAATGATAAACTATAAGGATCTTGTAATATAGGTAGAAATTCCTAAGCATTCAGTTTATATCTACTTACCATGCCTGTCTCCAGATACAGGAATAGGTTGGATATAATTTAGGGAATTATAAAATACGTTACTTAATCAGTGCAATACCATGAGATAGTCCTCTCAAATCTAAACATTAGTGATAATTTTGGATTTGAGATCCCATCTTCCAATACATTTAGCTATGCTCAATGAGAAACTTGATATTAATTCAGTCAAGAAATCCATCCATCTTTTGAACTGCGTCTTAATTAATTTCCCTGGAACTTTCCTCTAATTCCATTTAGAAACAAAAGCATTTCTGTGGCAGTTTGAGATTATTTTACGATTCCCATAAAGGAAAGATTACATTTGTAAACTAATGTATTCCTTTGACTGTGATACCCTTTGATTGGATTATGCTAGTGGGGTGTGATTCATGTCGAGTCACTGTTCTCTTTCTGGGTCTCATATAAAGGGAGCCACAGAGATTCAGAGAAATCGAGGAATAAAAGGAGCTGGCATATTTGATTCTGCAATGTGAGAGAGAGGATAGCTTAAGCACGAAGCTCCCAAGAAGCTTGGCCCATTGTGCAGCTCAAGAAGAGATCCCAGCCTTGCTATATGCTTGATAGCTTACAACTGAACTTGGGAAGAAAGTGGAACAACTGAGATTGATACAGGAGGACTGGAAAGAAACAAGCCAAATGCCTGGTTCCTCAAAGCTGAGAACCAAAAGACAGTAGAATCTGGAGGGGAAGGCAGAGAACTCCTTCATCTTGCTTCACCATGTGGCATCAACACCAGGACCAAGAGAGGCTGACTGGTAAGAAAGCACCTTTTATGGTTCCTTGAATTGGACTTTTCACGGCCTTGGAACTGTGATCTTTTACCCCAAATAAATACCCTTTATGGAAGCCAAATCATTTCTGTTACTTCGCATCAGCAGCCCTTTAGCAAACTAAAACACTTTTCATAACGTTGACCTTTCCTCGCAAACCTTTTACTTAACTTTTGTTAAAAGGCAATTAAATTATTAATTCTTCTTAACCTAACTTTCTTCACATATAATAATTGGAAAAACAGGCAGAGAAAAGGTGGAGAAATGAAAGTGTAAATGTTTATAGGGAAAAACGGCAGTGTTTATTCCATGTTTGGTTTGCACCGACTAAATAAGAGTTAAAAAAAAAAGTCATATGATATTTCTGGAGTGAGTCTGCCTCAAGGACTGAAATTTATATGCTTTAAATTTTCATGAACCATTTGTGTAAAATTTATCTCCTGAAATATAATCTCCCTGAGGGCAGAGACCATGTCTTATATGGGCAATTCATGAAACTACACTGCGTAGTATAGTGATTAATATATATTAGAACCTCAACAAATATATTTTATTGAATAGAGGTCAATTGTTCCACTCACATACCTATAATATTTTTTATTGGTTAAAGTGTATAAATAGTCTGTTGATACCCTAAAATATGCTTAAGTGTTTAAATCATAAATAAAATTGATTTTCTTTCTTATTGAACTATAAATAAAGTGAATGGAAAGTCATATGAAAGCACCAACAATAAAATTCTTTAAAAAAAGCACACATGCATTTTTTATTTCTCTTAATATGGCAAGAATATAAACAAAATGGCAGAGTAAAAGTAATGCAGTTATCATCCTTGGCAGCCTAATTTATAACATTGTTATATGCATTATATTAAATGTCTTTTTGACTACCCCAAATTGTGAATGAGAAAGCAAGATGCAAAGGTGTGAATTAAATGTCACCAGGGTAACACAGACCTGTATTTGTTTGCTTACTTAGAAGTCACAGATGAAGCCGTTTTCCAGGCTTATTCATTTATTTAATGATACTGCTGAATGCAAAAGAAACATTGTTTACTGCAAAGAAAGAGAAAAAATATTTCATACCAAGAATAAGTACCAACATATCTCCATTTATCTAACATGGACTCCAATTCTGGTAGTTTTGTAAGTTACCTGTTCAACAAGCCATGGTTGGCTAGAAAAAGAAGGCAACCTACAAAGAACTTGTTATTTTTCTACCTGATGACTAAAGCTTTCCCTGCAGTAGATACCCACTGTAGTGCTTTAAAATGAGACATTAGATTGTCACAAACTGTGCCCATTTAAGGCAACCACAGTACTCTGTCCTGGTCTCATTGTTACCAATTTCCCAATTCTATTCTTTTTAAGTCCTGACCTGTTACCCACGCCACTAGTAATTGTTCTTAAATCAGTACACATCCATCTTTCCTGCCACATTGAACATCCAAATATACTCCTTGAATTTCTTTCCAATAGAAATATTTCTCCTCCCCCACTGTTTTTATTAATTGGGCCAGTTAAAATTGCAGATTTGAACTTCTACCTGGTGCTAACATCATGTGAAACCACCTGCATAGACTGATTTCCAGCATGACAACATGAGGAAATCCACTGACACATTCCCCACTGTAAAAACTATCAAAAACAAATACATAAATATTTAAATCCTCTGAAAAATGTCCTGAGGGTGAACAGCAAATCAAGAAATATTTGTTTAAGAACATATATTAAGATTTGGTAAGAAATATGAGATTCTGTGGAATTTTAACCAAATTAGTTCACTTATCTCCTCAGTTCATTAAGGCAGAGAATCCACACTTGACCACTGCAGACAAGAACAGAGGGCTCAGTCTTCTATCAGCTTCTACTCAGGGAGCTTTTTTACTGGAGGAGCAATATGCCAGCTTTCCTATCCGTGTCCAGCTACCTTTTGCTGAAGCTAAATCTGTCAAGTACGGTTGAAAGGTGGAGGCTCCTTTCTGCCACCCAGCCCCCTTCATGGAACAGAGTCATTAGCTTGGCCAAGGCATGCCAAGAAGACCAAAAACCTAATCACCTTGCTCCCTGCTCTGACATGATGTTTCTGTGTCAAGACAGACAAGGTGGGCCCACCTCAGGCTACCACAAACCATCTACCACTGAATGCTCAGCTCTTAGAAAGGGGGTTCTCCTCATTTCTACCTCCAAAGCTCTCGTTAAGAGATAATATTTGGAATGAGAAGGAGGCATTTAAATAAATAGCTCCTAATAGCTTCCCCAAGGAAATGACTTAAGTGAAAAGAGCATTTGGAGAAAGTATAGTTGAAGTGTGCTCTTACAAATAATGGAGTTTGTGATGAAAAGCAATGGGAATGAGATTCATTATAAAGGTTATATTATACATAGGCCAGCTAGTCTGTGGGAGAAAACCAGGGAATATAATAGCTGGGATGTACTCTTTTGGG
>JAQZBX010031426.1:0-26320 GCA_029593785.1 Cabassous unicinctus | reverse complement strand
GAGTCCAACTCTGTCACTCTCAGGAACACAGATGCCAATGAAGAGCCCACTAATTAGGCATCATTCTTTGGAGCTATCCCCACTTGTATAGGACCTGGGTGTCACCAGAGCCCTTATGGGTCCCTCAGTGTAGGGTGATATCCACTTAGGTGTGCTATGAGATCCTACTGAGGTATGCATAAGTATTACCTCTGGGATGGGGTAAAACCCTGTTGGGTTTTAACAGTAGCACTGACCACATAAGTAACTGGCATATCCACAGATTCCTATCAACCTCTCCTGAGCCATGAGTCAGCACATTTTTAAAAGTTTGCAGCTCTCCAGTTGTTATCCCTAAAGCTTCTCCCACACCATCAAGTGATGCGTAGCTGTGGCTGTAGCCATAGCAAATGAGACAGCAAAATATCTGAAAAGCTTAATGCATTACCAAAATCGCTTGTGACCTCGATTGTCTTTTTTGAAAATATTTGGTGCAGAGCATATAATTTTCTTTTGTTCCACGACATTCATGGATTGCTTGGTCTGCAAACTGCTTTCCTTATTTAACACAAACGCCCATTTCAATCGAACCTACCCGACTTTGACTGATGACGCACCAAAAAGGCCGTCAGATTTCACTGCAGCTTAAAAGAATGTGTGCATTCATTTGTACCGAGCTATTTTCACTGTACAGTATTCTGCTTATTTATTCCAATATAAAACAGATGTTGGGCCCTCTTCTGCTTCAGGCTCTACTTCCAGTACTTTGCAGTCTGCGGGGAAGCTATTTACAAATACATTTTTCTATATAAAGAAAAATGTAATGAAGGTTATCAATCCTTCAAGCATTTTGAGAACTTAACTCCTGGCGTACAGGCTGATAGAATGAGTAGAGGGAGGTTGGAAGATTTTCAGCCAATTACCCTGTCTGATTTCTGGCTTGAAATTCATCATATTTTCATACAAATCCAACGCAATGAATTGTTTTAATTAAATGGCTATATAAGAGCCAATATCAGGCAGTCCACAATATTAAAACATTCAGATCTGAGTTTAAAGTAAATAACATGGCAAAATGAAAAATAAAGTTGACCAATATTGCTAACACCAGATTAAAAATTTTAGAAAGTATTGACTATATGCTTTTAAAATGTTTATAACTATATATCTTTAAATACAAGTAACTTGCTTAATTGGCAAGCCTTGCCAATGCTGTGGAAATGACTGATTTGACAAGGAATGCCCATCTGATTGCCAGCCTTCAGTCAACTGGGGACAGCAATGACATTTTACTCAATAACTGCAAGTTCATAGCACTTTGGCCATGCAGATGAATAGACTAAAGGCTATTCCATGTCCCCATTGCACAGTTTGTTAGTAGAATAGCCTGTGTTCAAAAACCTCATGGACTACTATTGTCATTTTCTTTTCTGCTAAAAATTTTTAGAATTTGGTTTTCTTTCACATGGCACTACAGTCTAGCAACAAAAGTCACTTATAAAATGTTATTTTGCCCCCTTATAGTACATATTTTAATAAAAGGAAATGATATGTTTCAGCTTTCCAATGCCTCCCTGAAGTCATAAGTAATACAAGAAAAGATCCAAACAACCTAATTTTCTTCAAAGCCAATAATAGTCTTCTTACCTAAATTGGGCAATTAAGGGCTAAATGTTCTTATTTCTCCAAGAGTTGCAGATAAAAGAGCAAAGGAGCATGACATCAGCTCAATTCCACCAAGCCCCTTAGCAGAGAGAGAGGCCTCCTGGAGGCTGAGGTTTCCAGCACGATGTCTGAGGACACATCTCTTATTCTAGCTACTGAAGCACCTCAAATCTTGGCCAATCCCAATTTTATTCTGACCTGAGAATGGATTATGATCATCAATATATTCAGAATGGGTACCAATGATGCAACCACTTTGGAAAACTGCCTGGAAGTTCCTCAAAAATGTTAAATATAGAGTTACTAAATGACTCAGCAATTCAACTTCTAGGTATACAAAAGTAATGTAAATGTATGCCCATATAAAAACTTACACAGATGTTCACAGCAGCACAATTCATCCCAGCCACAAAGTGAAAACAGCCCAAATGTCCACCAACTGTGGCATAGTATTCAGCACTGTAAAGAAATGAAGTTCTGATGTATGCTACAACATGCATGCTCTTGACACATTCTGCTAAGTGAAAAGAAGACAGTTTCAAAGGAACACATAGGGTATGAATCAACTTATAGGAAATGTCCAGAACAGTTGGCACCACAGAGACAGAAACTGGATTAGGGGTTGCTTAGAGTTTGGGGTGAAGTAGGGATTGACTGCTAATAGGTATGGGAGTTTCCTTATAGGATGATGAAAATATTCTAATAGTAATTGTGGTGATGGCTGCCCAACTCTTAATATATGAAACACCACCGAATTGTATGCTTTACATGGGTGAATTTTATGGTATGTAATTTATATCTCATAAAGATGTTTAAAAATGGGTACCATTTCTTGAGTGTGTACCATATATCAGGTATTAGGAAGTTGATACACAAAAGCTTATTTAATTCTCAGAAGAACCCTTTCATAGAGGAGGAAATCAAAGCCTGGAGATGGTAAGTGATTTTCCTAGGGTCATGCAACCAGGAAGTAGTAGAACAAGCCAACTGATAAGTTATATGGTAGAGTCGTCAGGCACCTTATTCAATGATGGAGCAGTCCGGTGTAGTGTGTTCAGCAAACTAGAGGGGATTTCAGAGTCAAAGTAACATGTAGCACCCCCTGGTACTCAAGGCAGGGGAGCTCCATTGGCAGCTGTGCTAAGCGTCTTGATCTTGAATCACACCACTATTACTCCTGCTGTAAAATTACCGGGGGGCTGCATTGACCTTGAAACCACCCATCATCCTGCAGTCATCTGGTTGCATCTGTTTTCTAGCTGGACATAATGTGGTAAATGTTGCCCTGTAAATAACCTAAATGATCATGATTACCTTTGAAAGGGAAGATAAGAATTGTATAATAACAGTATTTTAAATCTCATTTTTCCTGACCTATTCTCAAAAGAACATTTTAAATTTCCTAAGCACTGCTGGTAATCGACTACAAAGTTGATTTATTTTTGCACCTCTCTTTAATCTGCCTTCTCAGACTGGATAATTGATTGTTTTGCCTGTGTTTTCAATTATGTAGTAAAATTGCAGGAGAAAATGTGTGACTCCTAGGAGTTTAAAGTTAAATACACTTTTTAACTCCTTAAACATCTCAAGTAAGTCCCTTAAGAGTTTACAAAATTAAAAATCCAGTTTACAAATTTAAATAGGTTTGTCCCCTGGTCATAATAATTAACTTACTTATCAATATCTGTGTAGGTACATATTTAGTATTATGTACTAATATTAAAGGAAAGGAAGGAAGAAAAATCAAGCTAAGAATTTATATTTGGGTCCAATACCTTCATGAACTAATTTTAGAATTTCTTCAACTAGTACATTTTAAGATATATAAATTAGCTTATTGAGCCAAAGAAAATTCTGAAAACACCCTATAAATAAGAGGCAGAATAGTGGGACAATAGAATACTACACTTTATAGTCCATTCGTCTAAGGAAGGGGCGTGACATGAAACTATAATCTCACCACACAAAACCTATCTCAGGTCTGTCTCACACTTGATATAAGACTTCAAGCAAGTTATTTACTCTCCCTACAGCTCAGCTTTCTCATTTATAATAGGATAATCCTTTGCCAGTTCTTATAACTTAAAATTCCAAGAAATTTTAAGTTACTGAATTTGTAATAAAGTTGAAAATGGTTAATAGAAGTCAAACTTATAGAAATGAATTGCACTTTTCTAGGCTATTTTTGCTGGAAAGAAATTAAAAATTGAAGTCTCAGAATTAAATGAATAGTTTGCATTACCTTTATACTACTTAGCTAAATCTCACAATTCTAAACATCTTGAAATAATGTTTTTATGGCGATCATCATATATGATAGTAAACCTTGTGTTGTAGAGGAAATTAATTTATTTTGCTTCACTGAAAACTAAAGCTATACATACAAGCACGTATGTGTGTGTGCAGAGAGACAGCAGATATGTTGAGAGAACAGTGTGAAAGAGACAGAGAGAGAAATACACAGAGACAGAGAGACTCTGAGAGGCAGTTGTGGGGGGAAAGAGAGAGCAAACAGAATAGAAAAAGCATGCACAGACAATTCTTCAATTTCCTACTTGGGTAGTCTCACTTACATATTTATAGAGAAAAGGCTAAATAATAACTGGAAAGGATTACAGAGCTCAGGTAACATTGGTATGTTATGACTCATATTCTATGCCATTCGTGGAAACAAATTATGTGATGCTGCTAAATTTTAGGTAACAGAATTGGGCATAGTACTTCAAACACGAAAAGTGGGATTATTTGATAAGAAATGTTTAACCATCCTTTGCATGCCTATATGCTGAGGACCTATATTTCAGGGCTGAATATCACATCTGTGTGTTTGTGTGGGGGGTGCCTAAATTCAAGTACCAGGGAGAGATAAGGGCAAATTAATCTGAATAAAATAGACTTCTTTTAATATATATATTTTTTTATTAAGGAAGTTGTGAACTTACAAAACAATAGACTTTTAAAAAGATATGGAAGCTTCTGGCAACATGTAATGAAGTGTTGTTAATATAAAAATCTCAAATACCTCCAAGAGAAAGGAGTTATAAGTAATCTACTGTGAGCTGTTTGTTAAGGAAGAAATCGAATTAATAAAAAAGAAGACAAAGAGATCCATATGTAAGGGAGGGATTCTGGGTAATGGGGTGATGGATATATTTGGGCACCAGCAGAAATCCTTACATTATCTTTGGGATCCCATGTATTTGAAATTTGAAATTTGAAAAGCCATTAACTGGTTAGCAAAAATTAATTCCTACAATTCCCATCTGGAAGAGTGTCTCACACATAGTAGGCATTCATTATTTATTAGTTCATTTACTTATTTATGTTGTGAAATAATTTAAAGGGAACAATTCCTACATAAATACAGTAAAAATTCATGTCATCAGCACATACCAACTAAAATTCATGATAATCCAACCCGAGATAAACTGAAACATATGCACAAATTCTGAGGAGAGCATTTGAAAAGCAAACTAAAATGATATAATAAAGTTTTTGACTTCCTTAAAAGAATAAAGCAGATAAATGCCTCAGGCACTTTAACATCTCTATTTAGAATGTGCTAATTACAAAAGCAATTAAAACTGACCTTAAAAGATTCTATGCATTTGGCAAGAGTTTCTTACCAGTTAGTCCTTCTAATTACAATAGATATTTAAAGTTAAAATAGTCCATGAGACAGACATTTCTAATTTAGATTGACCTTTCTGTCAGAGCCTTAATTACTGAAATTTTGCTTTATAAGCTATTTCACCACATCATTTACTCTGCCACTTCCCTGGAGGTAAAGAGGGGGAAAAAATGTTAGTCTTAGTTGAATATTGATTAATAGCCCAAGAAAAAAATCTTTGACATGTTCTTTAAAGTAGTGAGATGATGGCAGACATGAGGGTACAGGGCTCTGTAATTTAGGGTACCCCCATCATCCACAGAGTGTTGATTTCACCGCTGCTAGTTCTGAGAATGTGTGTTAAGTAATTAACAAAGCCCATGGCTCCAGGGAGTTTTTATGCCTACTGAGCATCTGTTCTCTGTGCCTGCCCACCATCAATTCCCTCCTTTTCTGGTAATAACATCCCGATTTGGCTTTGGCCATCTCCTTTCCTCCCTGTTTGAATCAGTTTAGGCAGAAATGCCCAAACCTATCACCACTGCATCTCCCCCTCCACCCAAAAAATGGGGAAATGGTACACTTAGGCTAAGCTAAGTCCATTAGGGGCACTTTCCTTGGAATTTGCATCTTTAGCAAAATAACACAGAATCTGAAAAGAATAGCTGCACTTTCTGCCCAGCTAAAAATGTCCTAAAAAGACTGTGCATTAGCTTCTACTACACAGATCCCTGGAGCTTACCCACTTCCCTTTTTTTGACTCTGGTTCTTCCTCTTTCTCCTCTGATTCTCTGAGCTAGCCCATGTTTTTCTACTGATTTGCATTTCCTACACTTTAGCCGGAAGTCTATTCTATTGGACGCACCCAAAGACCTCTCATGGCATAATGTCTACTGAAAGGAATAGCTTTATTTTTTAAAAAATAACACAATGGACAGAAATTCTCGTACTTAACCTTGCCATTAGTTTTCTGTAGAATGGGACTAACAACAAGTAATCTGAAGGATGGTTTATGACTAAATTGAGGTGGATAAAAATAACAAACTGAGCGTACCAGTAAGAATGTCCTCTAACAGATACGGCAGAAATTACCTCCCCAAGAAAAGATCATTTTAAAAGGACAAATCTATTACAACATCAGAATATAAGAAATGGTACCAATTAGAAAGCCTGACATTTGAGGAGTCTTGGAAGTTAGAAACGAAAAGAAATTGAATTGATTGAGGAAAACAGTAAAGGAAATCACAGACCACAACTACTGTAGACTTACAATTATACTATACTTTAGAATTATAATTCCAGGAGTAATCCAAACTCTAAGTAAAACAAGCAAGGAGATGTGGATTCTTCCTCCAGGTTATCAAAAGTTTATTAATTGGAGTATTGCCTTGGAACAGCAGGGATCAGTTAAGTTCCCAGCAGGCAGTAGAGACATTTGTCCTGAGGAAATACCTTACGAAAGCAGCTTAAAAAGTGCTCCTAGAGAGAATGTTGGGACTATAAAAAGAATTGTGTACATTCTGAAGTAAGTCAAGTTTTCCACAAGTACACAAAGAAGATGAAAAGTGAAGCAGGGGATAAGCAGCTGGCTACAGCCTTTTCTATTCTGTGGGATGTAAACCGAGAACTTTTCCTGGCTGTTGGTAGAAAGAGACGTCAAGGAGATTTTGAGCAAGAAAAGGATTTGACACACCAAATGCCAGCATTGACGGTGGACCTAACAAATACAGGTAGCCTCGAGAACAGGGGTTCTTAACCAGGGGATTTCAGGGGGCCCAAGAGCTTGAATTGAAAAATCAAAAAGCATTATTCTTGTGGGGATCTGTTGGTAAGGGTGTGATATATACATTAAATAATACACAGTATAGCGTGAACGTGGTATGGTTTTTATTTTGATGTAGTGTGTTCTGAGAGCAGAGGATGACTGCCTGCAAAAAGGTTGGTAAGAATGGCGGAGGTGGTTTTATAATGCCCTGGGAAAACTAGAATTTCTAAATGTTTGCCAAAAATGACCATTTGAACAGATTTTGAACCATGTTAGGTTATCAGATATTGAAATTATGGGAAGGTTGTAAAACGTAATTTTGAATAATCCTAAAATTTGTTTTAAAGACATGCTGATATTGAGTGTCATAAAACTATCTGCCTCTACCTTTTGAGAAGGGGTCCGTGGTTTTCACCTGACTGGCAGAGGGGTCTGTGGAACAAATGAGGTTCTTAACCCCCGCTCTAGATCCCAAGAAAGACCCCTGGCTGAGAGCCTCAATAGTACCACTGCAAGGAAATGAATTCTACCAATGATGGAAGAAGTAGTGCCACATCCTTCATGTAGGAAAAAGAAAAATATAAATGCCTTATTTATTAGAATCATTTTGTCCAGAGTTACTACTATAAGTGCAATCCAAATTTCACAAATATTAACTGTTGAATAGAGGGGCTGTATATTCAATGATGAACAGATTGTGCCCTTTCAAGTGTAATCTCCCGAAGTTTCCATTGAATAAAGGATTTCCTAGTTCATCCAGAGTATGATTTCATTTGCAGAAATTGTATTTGTACGTAAAGTTTCAGAAACATACCTCTTTCCTAGACTGTCATAGGTTATATTTATTTAGCAGTTGTTTAGGTTTTCCCTCCACCTAAAATTTCCTTTGGAGCATTTAGTAGCTCTGAAATACTTCAAGGCATTAATATAAAAATAAAGGAATTGTCCATTTTGGAAAATGTCCTAGGCCAATTTCCTTGTAAACACTTGTAAAATAATGGCTATTTTATTGACAGAAGGTGAGCCCAAAGGCTAGTAAATCTTAGAGGCTGACAGAAAATGCTGTGGCCATCCAACTCCATTAAAAGTATTCCCAGGTTGAACAAAAGCACTGATAAATATTGCTTTTACATAAAAGACAGTTTTCTTATTTATATTTGAGAAACTTTCCATCAAATTTTATGGAATCCAAGGTAAAAGAAACAGTTTCAAAATGGCCTTTAGACTGAAGTCAGAAGTTACAACTTTTGTATTCTTTAACCCTTCTGCCTTCAAAACGTACACACGCTAATACATTTGCAGTGGCTAGAATATGGTTAGAAATATAGCATTTAGTTAGTGAGTATGACTTGAATTAATCTGAATTATCAAGGAATGGTTCAGACTAAATTTAAACAATTCAAGATTTAAATCATTAGGGGAGCAGATGTGGCTCGAGAGGTTGAGCACCTGCCTCCCACAGGGGAGGTCGTGGGTTCGGTTCCCACTGCTTCCTGAAAAAAAACAGAAACAAACAACAAGCAAAACAAATGAACACACCAACTGAGGGGAGCTGATGTGGCTCAGTGGTTAAGCACCAGCTTCCTACATACAAGGTCCCGGGTTCAATCCTTGGCCCCGGTACCTCAAAAAAAAAAAAAAAAAAAAAAAAAAAAAATTAGAGCCTTTTCTTAACAGAATGTAACTGCTGATCCATACAAAGTCAAGTAAAATAACTGAAACTAGAACAATAAGACCATGCTCCTGTGAAATCCTTTCTAATTCGAATTCCTCCATCACATCTGTCCACAATCTGGGCACCGCAGAAAACTACATTCAAATGTACTTACATATTCACAAGGCAGGAGTGTTTTATGAAGCTATATATTCCTCTTTTATGACATTGTCTTCCAAAGATTAGTCACTAGCAAGGGAGAGTGTTTGTAATGGTCCCAACTCAGTTTCCATTAGTGCCCAAAATGACTCTTCACTGAAACCTGTCAACGAATGTCAGTGTCACCAGGCAGCCCCAGGAGAGACACAGCTGTAAGAGGCTTATAATGTGGAGGAGGTATGGAATTACCATTTTAACTTTATTTCAGGCAACAGTATCCTCAAGATAGCTCCCTGGATCCTGTAAAAATGGTGACATTGAGCCAAGAATATTGGATTTTTCAGCAAGGAAATTAATGTTACACACATAAAAATACATTGAAGAGATAATATGATTAGCTAACCAACCTTAAATATGTAATTTCTATGTCAATTGTTTGTCCCAATTTCTATCATCTGGCAATAGGATTGATGTAACTATCTGTATTAGTCAGCCAAAGGGGTGCTGATGCAAAATACCAGAAATTGGTTGGCTTTTATAAAGGGTATTCATCTGGGGTAGAAGCCCACAGTTACTAGGCCATAAAGCATAAGTTTCTTCCCTTACCAAAGTCTTGCCATGTGTTGGAGCAAGATGGCTGCCAACGTCTGCGAGGGTTCAGGCTTCCTGGGTTCCTTTCTTCCTGGGGCTTGCTTGTCTCCGGGCTCAGCTCCTCTGCTGTCTCCACAAGGTCAGCTGTAGACTATGATGCTGTCTAGGCTTTGCCTCTCTCCACAAGGCCAGCTATAGACTATCAGGTGAACGGCTCATCTCTTCCTGGGGCCTTCTCTCCTTCCTCACGACCAAGCTCCTCTGTGTGCTTGCTTCCCTGGGCTCCAGCATTAAAACTCAGCATCAGTACTTCAGCTTTGTCCTTCGCCATGTCTTTTACCTGTGAGTACCCACCCATCAAGGGGTAGGGACCCAACGCCCTACTGATGTGGCCCAATCAAAGCCCTAATCATAATTTAATCACACCCAGAGGAACAGACCAGTTTACAAACTAATCCAATATCTATTTGTGGAATTCATAAATAATGCCAAACTGCTACACTATCTGGGAGAATAGAGCAAAGATCTAAATAAAGTCCAGAATATTTCCTCTCTCCCCAACAATTCAATTCCCTTTCCCAGTGCTTGAAACCTATAGAAGAATGGACTTGATTTCTCTCCCCACACAATTTCATCATAGATGTTAGTGAGTATCAATATCCTTTATTTTTATGTAAAGTTATTAACAAATAGCCAAGCTAGTCAAAGAACCATTTTTTTAAATCAAGTAAAAGTCACATAGCATAATCTTAAACATGTGATAATAGATACAACTTATATTTACTTTATGAAAGCTAGGTATAGATGGTAAGCAGTTCATATAAATTATAATAATTCATTGTAAACTCTCAATTCCAGAGCTGTTACCTGTCGAGATTCTTCAGTTTCAAGCAACAGAAAATGATGCTGGCTTAAGTAAATTCTGAAAGTAAATTTATCAGAAGAAACATGAGAAGTTAAAAGAATCAACAGGAGACAAGGCAGCTTCATAAGCCAGGAAATAAGGACCACAAGCATTATTTTGTCAAGGCTCTATGACTACAATGGAAGACATGTCAGTCTATTTATTTTGCTTCATTTTGTATTTGATCAGAATTAATATTTCCTGGCCAAAATAGCCCCAGCCTTTTTAAAAAATTTATTTATTTATTTATTTATTTATTTATTTCTCCCCACCCCCTTGTTGTTTGCACTTTCTGTGTGCTCTCTCTTTTGGAGGCACCAGGAACTGAATGCAGGACCTCTGATATGGGAGGGAACTGCCTAATCCCTTGAGCCACCTCTGTTCCCTGCTTTGCATTATGTGTCTCTCATTATGTTTTTTCTTCTTGTCTCTCTTTTTGCGTCATCTTGTTATGTCAGCTTGCTGCACCTGCCAGTCACGTCGGCTCGCTGTCTTGCTTGTTTTCTTTAGGAGGCACTCCCTGTCTTCTGTGATAAGCAAGAGCTCAGTTGCCTGAGCCACATCCGATTCCCTAACCCCAGTTTTTTGAGGAAGATGGAGGCCTTGTATCCATGAAGCTACAAATGTTTTTGCTCAAAGGAAATCAGTGTACAATAAAGAAGGGGAATCACTGCTGGTTCTTGTTACTCTGCAACTGAAAACATTCTTAAGAGATTTTTATAGTTGCGCCTTAAGTGTGAGCGTGGGAAAGGACAGTGCACACAAGACTTTCAGAGGACTCAAAGGACACATGAAGACAGCTGTGAGAGCCTCAAGGAAGGATGTCAGTTAACTTTCTCCATCATAATCGATAGATTCATGACTTGTAATTTTTAAATTATCTTTTATTTTTAAATTTTTGCTATTGTTTCTTATGGAGGTTACTGAATTTTTTAAATAGGCAAAGAAATCTGAAAAGTGGAATTTTAATGTTATGTAGTTTTTGGAATTACACAATAATTAAATCTTAACTGAATTATGAAATAAGTGGCTTATATTTACGCACATACATATAGAAAGATGGACAGTCTTTGCTTCTTTGCTCTCTTGAATTATAGATATACTAGTATGTTCAGCCTGAGTTAATGTGTTCTTAGAAGCATCACAGTACAATATTTTTCTAAGGGAGAATGGTTTTACATGACCTAACCTTCATGAGCCCTTCACTACACACTCCAGAACGTGGACACTTAATTTGTCAATTAGCCACATTTGTTTCTGTTTTTTTTTTTTTTTCTGAAGGTCAAAGCATGCCCACACTTTTTTAAAAATTTATTTATATATTTTTATTAAACACTCCATACCCACCAAGCCAAAACTCCCCGATGTCTCCTACCCCGGTAATCTCTAATCTATTTACTGACTGGGCTAATTTGCTATTTCTAGATACCTCATTTAAGTGACAATGAATAATATTTGTCCTTATGTGCCTTGCTTGCTTGAATCAGTGTGATGTTTTCAAGATTCATCAATGGGGCAGCACATATCAAAACTTCATTCCTTCTTGTGGCCAAATGATACTCCATTGTATATGTACCACTTTTTGTTTATCCATTCATTTGTTTATAGACAGTGAGTTGTTTCCATCTTTTGGCTATTGTGAATAATGGTGTTATAAACATTCACATACAAATATTTGTTTGAGACCCTGTTTTCACTTTCTTTGGGTATATACATAGATATGCAATTTTCAGGTCATAGAGTAGGTCTATATTTTAACTTTTTCAGGAACGTCCATATTGCTTTCCTTAATGGCTGCAAAATTTTACATTCCCACCAAAAAGCACTAGAGTTCCAATTTCTCTGCATCCTCCATAACATTTATTATTTTCTATTTTTATTTGGTTGTTTGTTTTTAATAATAGCCATTCTTGTATGTGTGCTGTGGTATCTCATTGTGGTTTTGATGTGCATTTCCCTAATGGTTAATGATGCTGAATATCTTTTCATATGCTTTAGCTATTTGTGTATCCTCTTTGGGAAAAGTGTCCATTCAAACACTTTGACCATTTTTAATTGGGTTGTTTATCTTTTTGTTGATACATTCTGTAAGTTCATTATATATTCTGGATATTAAGCCCTTATCCCATTTATGGTTGGTAACTTATTTACTCCCATTTTGTAAGCTGTCTTTACACTTTCTTGATAATATCCTTTGATGAACAAAGACTTTAATTTTAATGAAGTAAAATATATCTATTGCTTCTTTTGTTGCTCATACTTTTGGTGTCATATCTAAGAATCCATTACTGAATCCCACATCTTGAAGATTTAATGCCCTACCATCTTGTATGAATTTTATAGTTTTAGCTCTTATATTTAGGTCTTTGATCTATTTTGAATTAATTTTTGTACACAGTGTGAGATAAAGGTCTACTTTCATTCCTTTGTATGTGGATATATAGTTTTCCCAACACCATTTTTTTGTTGTTGCTGCTATTAAGAGAAAAAGTTTAATTTTTTTTACTTTATTTTGTACATTTAATAATTGAAAATATAAACAATTAAAAACTAAAAAGTAAACACAGATGAATAAATACATACATTTCTCAATTAAATGTAATGGATACATATAAAAATTTTTTTGAATCAATATGCTACACAATATATTTGGTTCATAGTAACGCATTCATACAGTATTTGTCTTTTTGTGTCTGGCTTGCTTCACTCAACATAATGTCCTCCAGGTTCATCCATGTTGTCATATGCTTTGTGACTTCATTTCTTCTTACAGCTGCATAATATTCCATCGTGTGAATAGACCACAAAATGATCTGTAAGTGAAACATAATCCTCATAAGGCCAATTGGACTTTTTTACCTTGAAAAAAAAAAAGATCCTAAAGTTAATCTAGAATAATAAATTTATGATGTGAGCAGCTTGGATAATTCTAAGCTAAATGAGTAATAATTTAATTCTAAACTAAATACCTATGAGTAATAGGTATTTTCTCTACATGATATAAAAGCTATTAAATTGCTATATAATGAAACTAGTTTGATGCTGGTGGAAGAACAGACTGATAAATTTATCTGATACAGTAGTCCAGACATAAATCTAAGTATATATTAAAATAATGGCATTTAAATTGATGGAGAAATAATCAAACACTTGATAAATATCAGTAGGACAACTGGCTGTAATAATGGAGAATAGTAAATTTGGTTTTTACCTGATAATTTATGACAAAATAGATTACAGAAGGATTAAAAATCCAAATGTATTTGCAAATGTAAATGGGTAAAAATACATACAATATTTAGGGGGCAGATGTGGCTCAAATGGTTGGGAGTCAGTTTCCCATATGAAGGGACCTGGGTTCGATCCCCAGGACCCCCCCGGTAAAAATAAAGAGAAAAATAGAAGGTTCATGGGTGAGCCGTCAGGCCCTGATGAGCCACGCAGCAAGGTGATAAGGTAACAGGAGAGAGATGCAGGGGAAAACCAAGATGAGGCACACAAAAAAACCGGGACCTGAGGTGGCACAGGTGGCAGAACACCTCTCTCCCAAATCAGAGGTTCCCAGGATCAAACCCTGGTGAAGGCAGGAGGAGAAGGATGAGAGGAGAGGGCAGGAAATGGACACAGAGAATTGCCCAACGAATGGACACAGAAACAGCAAAAACGGGGGAGGTGTTTAAAATGGATAAAAAGCAAATAAATAAATCTTAAATATATATATACAATATTTAAAATGTTAGAGAAAATGTAAATGAATTGTATCAAAATCTTGGCATTGGAAAGATATTATTCTGTATCTCATCTAACTCACCCCTGCATATTCCTAGCGCCTCTCTAAATATATTTCAAATATACCTAGCACCTCTCTAGATATATTTCAGCAAATGAATAGAAGAATCAAAACCAGAGCACAAAAAGCAAAAATTGATAGATCTGACCAGAAAAGTGTTTAATTCCTGTAGATTCAAATCAATACAATTTTATCAAAATGCAAATCAACAAAATGGGAAGTAATAATTAATACATATACAAAACACTATTTTCAAAATATAAACATGCAGAGGTAAATGAGAGGAAGATAAATAGAAAAATTGGTAGAGATGTAAACAAAGAATTCAATGAGAAAAAATTTAAATGAGCAAATAGAAAATTTAAAAGTTGAGTACCACTAGTCATCAAAGAAATACAAATTATATATACAATGAAATAATTTTGACTATCACATTTATAGTGTTTCAAAAGATTGAATCATATTCAATATAGGTGAGAATATGCAAAAAACCTCTCACACTTGGCTAGGGTGTGTAATGACTAAAACTTTCTATAAGTCAGTATGACTATTTAGCCTAAGTAAATAATTATGAATATGTGTAAAGTTATAACTACAAGCAAGAAAACATTTGGAAAACACATGAATGAGATCAGTGTGGCATTAGCTAAATAAATAAGTGAAGAGATTAGAGCTGTACAATGCACTTCTCTACAGTAATGGAAGATAAAACAGTAGAAGCAGATTTATTTCACAAAAAGACTTTCATAAAATTTTTCGACTAAAAAGGCAAGTGAACAAAAAAATATCACTTTGTGTTATAAAATAGACTAGCTATTCTGAAATTCATTGTTGCCCAATACTTTTTAACTGGGTAAACATAGCAGTAATTATTTTTTTCTATCTTTTTAAAATTTTATTTTTAAAGAAGCTTCAGATTACACAAAAGTTGCATTGAAAATATAGGGGGATTCCCATATAATCCATCCCCTCCCCCTCCCACACTTTCCCCCATTAACATCCTTCATTAGGGTGGTATATTTGTTACAAGTGATGAACACATATTGCAGCATTGCTACTAACCATGGTCTAGAGTTTATCTCATTTTATAGGTGTTGACAAAATGTATAATGGCCTGTATCCATAGCAATAATATATTTTTAATATATTTTTTATTATATATAAAAATATATAGGGATTCTGAGCGCTGAGTACTAATGATCAGGTATGGAGGTCATCATCAGGACTTTATTTTGCAAAGTGAGCAGCTGAGCCTGAGAACCCCCATGAAACCAGATGATCCATGAATATATTAATTAGTGTCTTCCAGGGAAACAGAATGCAAATATCATGAGCTTTATTATAGGAATTGGCTCACGCAGCTGTGGAGATTGGCAAGTCCAAATTCCATAAGGCAAGCCGCAAGTTGGAAACAATGAAAGTCTTGATGAATTTCCCAAGAAAAGCTGGCTGGCAGACGTACAGATAGAAATTCTTCTTTCTGACTGCTGAAATCATCAGTTGGATGAGACATCTCTCTTTGCTGAGGGCAATCTCCTTTGTTGATTGTAGATGCAATCAGCCATAGATGATTTAAATCCACAAAATACCCTCAAGTAATGATCAGGCCAATGCTTGCTTGACCAAACAACTGTACACCATAACCTAGCCAAATTGACACATGAACATCACTATGGGGTCATTGAAGGACAAGCAAAGTAAAAATATCCACTGTCTCAAAAAGGAAATAAAAAAAGAAAGCAAGGAGAATGGATACATAAACCATGGAATGGTCATGCAATGGAAAGCTAGAGCACTGAAAATAAATGACTAGCTTGATGTACTTCACAGTATGCTGCTTAAGAATACATGCAAATTTAATAGACTAGACTCTTCTACAGTAAAGGAATAATGACCACAAATTCTTGATAGCTCTTGACCCTGTCTTTAAGAGGAGAAATAGGAATGGGAAGGACCACACAAGGGAGTTAAATAATATAAATTAAGATTTATGTTTTAAATGGGTGGTGGATCCATGAGGGAATATTTCATTTTATTTACATATCCTTATATTTCTTGTATATAGTTTATTTATCTATATCTGTGCATGAAATAGTTCAATAAAAATTATTATAATTCCATCAGTTTTGGCATGAGTGTATACTTATGGGGAGGGGTAGGGAAAAAGGTATGTGGGCACATTATCTGAAAAAGACAGAAAACATTTACAATATTAAGTACTTAAAATACTTCCTCTGACCTATGGGATTTGGGGTGTTTTATTTTTCCTTTTTTTCTACTTATCTGTATCGTTATACTATTTACAATGAATATGTTTAAACTTTATAATAAAAAATGGTCTACAAAAACACTTAAAATAAATGATAAAATTTTAATCAGTTCTTGTGGTTTGAAAATATTTTAATTGGGAAAACAAACACTTTTCAAATGTTCAAATGTATGAGAGATTTATTGATGGGGTTAAAATCAAATGACAATAGAGGATCCTGCATTTCCTAAGTAACAGGGAATCCTTCAAACACAATAAAATTTGAGAAGTAGGAAGTAGGGGAAATTAGAGATGACAAGAACCTGAGATGAACATTTCTTACCCCACAACAAAACTCTCTTTCTTTAACTCTTGATCCAATTACAGCAACTGACCCTGAGGTAAGAAAAAGTCATTTACACTGATACATGGCAATTTAGTGACATTTCTCTGGGAAAGTAGCTCGTGAGAAGGGGCCTTGTTCGCTTAGGCAGGCACTTGTCTCTCCCCTACAAAACCAGCCAAAGAGCATGGGGTCGGCTTTAATGAAGAACTTACCATACCATATATCAGCCTCCATACCATATATTAGTCCTTCCTCTTCTCTACAGATGATCCTGCAGTCCAACACAGAGCCATAAAACACAAGAGTCAGCGCTTTGGGAGCGTTCAGGTTACCACTCCTATAACAAGCTTCAAATGGGAAACAAGTGCGATTTATTTTTATGGCATGACTGAGCTGGCTGCATTAAAACTTCTCCAGAGAAGATAAAAAATTCATAAAAACCTACGTTCTACACTTACAAACCTGATGTTTTCAAGTAGGTCCCAAAGTTTTATGTAATTAGACTTTATTGATGTCTGTTTAAAGATTCATATTTATATTGAAAAACATCATAGTTACTGAAAGCATCAACCTCAATACAGAGGAGTTTGCTGGAAAACACATTGGAGAATTTGAAGATCTCATATATCAGAGCTCCTGGTCTTAGGAAAAGCTAAAAGTTAAAAGTTCTGGGCACGATTTAACAAAAATATATTTTAAATTCATAACTGAGTTGCAAGAAATTTAGGCATAGCCCCAGGATCCAAAAGTGTGGAAGGAATCAAAAGCCCTTCATCTGTGTTTACTTTTTAGTTTTTAATTGTTTATACTTTCAATTATTAAATGTACAAATAAAGTTTAAAATCAATTAATTAATTAATTAATTGATTTTAAAAGCCACTGCTCAAACCAATGGATTCCTGGAGAGAGAGGGTGTGGATGGTCTTGGTAAGGAATGGGATCAGGTTTTAATACCCATTCAAGGAAAGGAGATGAGGCCATGTGATGTGATGTAGCTAATAAAAATTGAGACAAATTGTGAATTTCTCTGAACTGATTGGAAGCACCAAATTGCAAATTGTGGTTGTGAAATTTCTCCTGAATCTATTTAATCATGAACCCTCTGTTGTGGGTTAAGTTGTTTCCTTGAAAAAGACATGTTCAAGTGCTAACCCCTAGTACTTGTGAAAGTGACTTAAATTGGAAATCAGGTCACGGCAGATGGAATTACGTACCTTAAAATAAGATACAGGATTCAGCGCTTAATCCAATATGACTGGTATTCTTACACAAAGGGGGAAAGCGAAACAGCCAGCCAGCCAAGGTGAAATTGAAATGCTGCACCTGCAAGCAAGGAATGGCAAGGATTGCTGGGAAACCACCAGAAGCTGGGAAACAGCCAGCCAGCCAAGGTGAAATTGAAATGCTGCACCTGCAAGCAAGGAATGGCAAGGATTGCTGGGAAACCACCAGAAGCTGGGAAACAGCCAGCCAGCGAAGGTGAAATTGAAATGCTGCACCTGCAAGCAAGGAATGGCAAGGATTGCTGGGAAACCACCAGAAGCTGGGAAAAGCAAGAAGGATTCTCTCCTACAGGTTTCAGAAGGGGCGTAATCCTCCCAGCACGGGTGATCTCAGACTTCCAGCCCTCCAGAACTGTGAGGCGGGAAACTTCTGCTCTTTTAAGGCACCGAAGTTGTGCAGCCACAGGAAGATAAGATCCTCTCATATTCAGGAATTACGATGAGTTCTAAATTCAAATTTTCTTTCTTTAAAAAAAAAATGAGAAAAGAAGTAAAGATCTAAAGTAAGTGTGGCAAAATAACCAGACTGGGCAAAACTGGGTGGTGAGAATATGGGCGTTTGATTTTATTATTCTCTATACATTTTTGTTAGCTTGCAGGATTTCTTTAAAAGAAAAGACCAAACACACACACACCCAAAAGGTGGCCTGTAGTCTTTTTCTTACGAAGAAAACATACTTTTGGCAAGGCAGCCACCATTTATGGAGCCCTGTCACTCTTTGAGATGTAAAAAGCACTTACCTGAAATACTTTAATAAACTGGCCTTGGCACTGCAAGGCGATGGCACATCCAATCACCAGCGGTGTTTTATTTGGGCTCGTCCCCCTCCGTGAGGCTGAGGTTCTCTTTGCGACAAAAAAATTATGCTTATTGATGTCATAGTTATTGTGGAGATAAAACAGGAAAAAGGAGTATTAAAATAGTCTGTTAAACCCTAGCAGGCTGTTTCGAGGTTGTGTCGCACAGTGATAAGGCCACAGACCCTAGCTCAAGCCCCTAGGGGCCCCTGTCATGTGCCCCTTTCGAGCTCTGTGATGTTAGGCAGTTGATTTGATCCCTTGCTGCTTCAATTTCTCAACCTTAAAATCAAGATGATTATAAAATCTGTCTTAAATACATTTATTATGAAAATTAAACAAGATAATATATACAAACCCAATGCCTAGTTTATAGTAAAAAATTATTTGTTGTTATTGCATAAAATATCGCATGATATTTTTCTATAAGTAAAAGAATGCCTAAAATCATAGCATTTATGATCATTGCTCTACATCCTGCTATTTATTAAATAAGGACTTTCTAGATTTATTTGGTTAAGGCAGAAGGTTATATTATATGGGTTTTTAGTTTTTATATGCTTACTTCAAAATGTAAAGATGGGTGGTAGAAAAATATTTGCAGCCTTAGGGTTGTGGTTATTTCTCTGAATTAGAATCTCTGTGCTAAGAACATGAAGCATGTACTAGACACATTTTCTGGAATTTTTTATTGTTCAAGGAAATAAACTAAAATTACTGTAAGTGAAGTGGAAGGAAAAGCGGATAAAGAGCAGAGATTAAAAGGTAGATCTAGTGTTTCAGTTTAAATTTTTCTTCTTTGAAGTTATTTTTCAGTCTAATTGTGCTTGTGATTAAACAAAATCTCTCCTTTCCCTGCTGTGCTTTAGCATCTCTAAAAGACTTCTCAAACATCCTAATCATTTTCTGTGCATTTGTCTTTTTAGAATGTAACCTCCACAAAGATAAGGATCTTCTCTTTTAATCTCAAAATTTTCTACACCTAGCACTGTACTGCGCTTTGTATCTAATGTAATATTACTGTATATTTGTTAAACAATCATTTTAAAATATAGAAAAATGTTTGCTGAAACCTGAAGGGGGAAAGTAACCAACACTGTGATAATCAGTGAGGAACAGCAAAGAAAAATGCCCCAAAATACTTCTGTACGACTGAGAAGACAAAAGGTACTGAAATTGAAAGCAGAAAATCTTCAAGGATGCAGTCTGCTTAAATTTTCAAAACTGAAACCAATGAAAGCAAACTTCTGATGAGCACAGTCAATAAATAACTTGAGAAAAAGTACTAATTCTCCATTTAATGAAGATTTAATCACTGATCAAAGAATGAAAATAAGCAAGGAAATTATGCTCACCAAATTCACAACTAAATCAAGTAAAATGAAATCTCTGCAATATCAACTTTTTCGCTAAGTGAAGATTTAATTGCCAATCAAAACAACGAGAATAAGAAGAGAACTCTTCATATCAAGTTCACATCTCTGAAAGGATCGATGCAACTATGCCCTGCCCTTTAGGAGATGAAGGAAATTACATTTATGAATTCAGCAAGTTGAAAGAGGAAACTGAAACCTCCGGAGTTTAACCAGTTTATTTGCTGATGATCCCAAGAAAGAGTTGCCATCTCCTGTCATAGCATAAGACTTTTTCTAGTAATCAAATTAATAATTTTCCATGGGATAAACATGGAAGAACTTTTAGCATTTAATTTACTCCAAAATTATTTCAAATGGAGAAAGAAAAAAAATAAATTGGCTTTTACATTTTAAGTTCAGGATTCCAAATTCTAAGCTCACAGACAAAAGCACCTGGCACAGGCTAAGTACTCAGTAAATGTTAGTAAGCGTTGAGCTAGCACGTGAATTCTGTGCGGTTTTATTATCTCCATTTTACAGATAAGAAAACAGACTCAGAGTGTTCAGGCAACCTGTCTGCAGTTCTGAATAAATAAGAAAAGGGTTACTTGCAGAGAACCATAAATATTAAAAATAATCAGTGTTTATGCCCAATATCAATTTTCTGTTCCATGATGTTCATTAACTAATTGTCTGCTATTGCCTTAGAGATAAAGAAAAAAAAAAATACCGCATTAGGCATTTTGGAAGAATAAATCTTTCAGATTTATTTTTTAATGTTTCTGGGTCTCCAAAAGTAATCTAATGGAAAGAATATTTTATTTAAGGTCAGAAGACCTGACTTTGAGGCTCTGTCCATAGTAACTGAGTGAACTGAGTTAAATAATGTTACCTCTGAAATTACACAGATTTTATTATAAGGGAATTCAGGATCTGCCTAATGCTGATCAAAACTGTTTCTCTTTGGGGAGGGGTTATTAAGTATGATTCCCCACCACCCGGAAAATAAACAGGTCACAATGTGTCTTGCACAGATAACTTGGGGATTTGGGAAATGCTGGTTCAAGCAAAGTCTAACAGAGTCCTGTTGTTGCTATTTTAACCTTCATGACCTTCCAAAATTATGGGCATTATAAACCTCTAACAGGGCTATAGCCTGAAGCTTCCTTTCCCACTCATTTCACTAAGAATCTTTCTTGCTTGAAGACAATTATCTGGAAGACAGTCCCCAAAACACCAGATTGAGAAATTACCGTGTAAGGAAAAAGTATGGATTTTGGAGATAGCCCAGGGTGCAATGGCTGGATCTGCCTTTTATGAAAATTTCATTAACTCGAACAAGTTGTTTAATCTTTCTGTTTCCTTGAATATAAGGTGGAAAAGATAATATTGACTCCACAGAGTTGGTGTGAGAGTAAATAAAAGAGGTGTGATAGGCTGTATGATAGATCCCCAAAGATGTCTACTTCCTAATCCTCAGAACTTGTGAGCACGTTTCCTTGTATGGACAATGGGTCTTTGCAGAGGCGATAGTTAAGGATCTTTAGATTTTCATGGTTTATTTTCATGGGCCAATGTAATCACAAGGGTCTTTATAAGAGAAAGGTAGATAGAGAAAAAGGCAATGGGGTGGCAGAAGTAGAGAGAGAGAACGAGAGAGAGAAGGCACTAAGTTGCTGGCTTTGAAGTGGAGGAAGGGGTCACCAGCCAAGGAATGCAGATGAGCTCTAAAAGCTGGGAAAGGCAAGCTCTAAAGCTTCCAAGAGGAACCGGCCCTGCTGACATCTTCACTCCCGAACTTCTGACCTCCAGAACCATAAGATAATGAATTTGTGTGCTTTTAGGTTTGTGGTAATTTGTGAAAGCTGCAATATGAAATGAAAACTGTAGGTAAAGCTCCCAACACAGAGACAATGAAAAATAAAAAATAATCATATCAGTTTTGCAGAGTTCTGTGAATGTCAGATGTGATCATGCATACAAGAGCTCTTTGTAGAGCCGTAAACTGCTAAAAAAACTCTTAGCTCATATGGTGCCACTCAGGAGATATGTGCCTCCTTAGTGGGGCCCAGGTATACAGGAGCAAATTTGGCTTTAAAAAGTCAAGAATCATCCACTTGAAGAAGTAGATACAAGATCAACAGTAAGGCACGCTTGCTCTCCAGGTGACAGACAAGGAGGTGAGTGCCAGAGGCCCCAGGTTATTCTAGATTGGAGAATTAGGAGAAAGCCTGATTAGGTGGAAGCACATACTGTGCTGAAAATCTCAGGAAAAACTTGCATTTACGCAAACTTCTTTTCTTCAACCCCTGCTGTTCTTAGCAGCCTGGAGACTAATTGTATTCTGGAAGCAGACAGCTCAGCAATTATCAGTCAAAGCATGAACTCATGTTTCCAGCAACTGTGTGGACCTTAAATGAATGCTGTTCTCCAGTGTTTACTGTAAAATGGAACTTCCAGAATTTAAAACCCTAATGTGCTTATACAGCTGAAGTGTTTGTATATTCAATTAATTTTCATGATAATGGCTTGTACTTGAAGAGATGATGTTCTGAAACATCAAAAATGTTTAATTTTTTTTAAAAAAATCTCAGACTCCTATTTTCCTAATATATTTGCTCTCTCAATTTTAACAAAAAATTAAAAACAATAACTGAAGCACTTTTATGTGGTTAGTTTTCTATAATTGATTCCATCAAATTTCACCAGATTCCAGAAATCTGAATCAATTAGCTTTAGATTGCAAGTTGGATTTTAATCTTGAGAGACACAGACTTCGCTTTTCAGAACTATTCTAACAAAATCCACTTTTCAGGCAGTTAAAAGATGCTCCTCCTCAGGCTTCCTTTTCCTTCTTAGACCACAGCATCAGGGAGAAGGAGTTTACCATAGCAGGGATGGTGTTGGATGGGGAGGGAGGGGAAGCATTCCAATATTCTCATTTCCATCTTGAGATCTGCTGTACCCACATAATTGAAATTCTTTGCCTAACATCTTCTAAGATAAACAAAAGTTGCAATACTTTAAAAACTTTTAGGTAACCTCAAACATAATGACATTAAGAATGAACATCAAAAAAGAATGTAATAAAATTCCAAAAATGTATGTGTATTAGTCAGGGTTCTCCAGAGAAACAGAATGAACAGAAGATACATGATGATAGATAGATAGATAGATAGATAGATAGATAGATAGATAGATAGATAGATAGATGGATGATATGTGTATTATAGGAATTGGCTCCCAGGGCTGTGGAGATTGGCAAGTCCAAATTCCATAGGACAGGCAGCAAGCTGGATATTTGAAAAGATGATTCGGAAATCTGGCATTTCAGAAATCTGGCAAGTCTGAACTCTAAAGGAGACAGGCCTCAAGCTGGAAAATGCTGATGAAGAAGTTGTGTTCCCTAGGGGAAGCTGGCTGGCTGAAGAAGAGGCAGAAATTCTTCTTTCTGACTGCTGAAATCCTTAATTCTTGTTTTAAGACTTCCAACTGACTGGATGAGGAGACTCCTTCATTGCTGAAGGCAATCTCCTTTATTGACTGTAGGTACAATAAGCTGTAGACAAAATCAACTGGCTAATGATGTAAAGCCATCTACAGAATATCCTCACAGCAACAATAAGGCTAATGTGCCGCTTGACCAAGTAACTGGACACCGTAACCTAGCCACGCTGGCATATGAAATAACTTTCACAGTATGCTAAAACTTTGATTATAGATTATGCAAATGAAACTTGGAGATATAACTGCATACCCCTGGACACCATCGTTGCAAGCCAGAACAAGATGTCCTCCAGAAGATCTGACGCAGACGACCTGAATTTTATATATCGTGAGGTTCCTCAGACAGTGCTATGGTGGCGACAGAAGCACTATCTGTGAGTGTCGTTAACAAAAGTCAGTGCTAGCCAATTAAATAGTCCTCAGTGTACGTAAGAGAAATTGAGAAATGGTTTGCACAATAAGAATCTCTACCTTCCATTTTCTCTGCTCTAATACAGCTGGTTTTGTCGTGATTTCCAGGATATTGCTGTTAACTCAGTACCTCTCACAGTGATCATTTTCTTCCTGATAGCTTTAAAGAAAATCAAACCCCCCAAACTATGCATTTGAATCCTTCAGTTTGAATTCAGACCCAGACTAAAGGAATTCTTAGTTGGATGTTACTTTCTTATAAGTTTCCAGTTGGCTACAAGTGAATTTTTTTCAGGAAATTAGTACCACAGGATATAGAATATGAGCTATAATTTTTAAAAGGTTAGCATGCATCTGATTATTTCTCATTTTCATTTTATTCTTCTTAAACAAATTTCAAGTGCTGTGTCTCATGATACAATTCAAATGAAATATTAATGTAAGATAAAATAATAGATGTATAAAAATTAGTAACAATAATTCTAGAATAGCTAAAAATGTGCATTCTCTATCTCCTGCTTCATTCTTTATGGAAAATCTATAGCCAAAGAAAGAGCAAAGTAAACTTCGAGATCATAATATTCACACCAACACTCTGCAAAATACATCAGCACCTCCCGCAGGCACTGGTGACTAGCCAGCTACTCTGAATTTCCAGAGGCAGATGTTCAGACTCACGGTACCAGCCATGTGGGTATTGATCAAAGGGTTTCCCCTTTCCACTAAGCAACCAGCCATTTATTTTTCTATATTCTCATCCCATCCCAGAAAGTCTTAACTCTTACTACAAAAAAAAAAATGTTTTCCATGGTTCTTCTCTGCTGATCTCATAATCAAGTAGTGTTCAAAAATCAAACTACTTATTCTAATAAGGACTCTTTAGAACAAGTTCTTTGAAACTTGAAACAATGTCAGAAACTCAATTTTTAAGAAAAATAGGCATCTTACCAAAACACTTTCAAACATTAGACAAAGACTTTTGACAAACTGATAGTTTTTAATATCTGTTCTTATATACTCAGCTTGGAAGAGATTCTCTGGGTTGCGATTATACTGGATGTGACAACATAACCTACGATTTAAAAAATAACTTTTCTTCTAATGTTCTAAATACAATGGCACTTGGATTGCTCAAGCAGGTTGACCTATTGGAAGGCATCGTCATCAATGATATTTGATTTTAAATCTCACAGTCCCTGGAAGCACCGCAATTCACTGGGATCTGAACTGAGAATGTGACCCTTCTTCTCCTAGAAATGAAATGACATTTACTGAGAGGTTCATTACTGTGTTCTTATGACCGATATGAAATGATATAACAGTAAACCAAATGGTGCTGATATTTAACAGAGATTTTAATTCCAGTGGTTGTGTCCTGGTAAATTTTTGAAAGAATATTTGGCCATGCCTGTGCTCTTTAATGAACTGTTTGCTCTCCTTGTGAAATATCTGCAATGTGATGTGCTGTTCTCTCTTTGAATCAGTCATTTCTCTGCCTCCCAACTTCAGAATGAAAAAGAATGCAATGAAAATGATTGTCCACGTTTCTAGACTCACACCCAGTGTGAGAAATGTGACTACGTGGCCAAGCTGTGAGCTAATAACCAGTGGAATGAACTTTGGGCTCTCCAATATTGGGCTTGATTACAAGATCTCACAGCCTCTGACCCAGCCCACCTCAATTCTGTATAATATAAAATCAGGAAGGATATTTGAATGCTCATGATATGCTCAGGTTGGTCCTGAAGGGGTCCTAGCTCAAGTTGAAGAGCGGGGCTCAGATAGAGCATCCATGCCATTGTAGATTAATCATCTACTTCTTTCCATCTATTTTTCTCTTTGCCATCTTTATCAAAAGTGATACATCCTTCAAAACAAAATGAACAGCTTTCCCTTTATCTGCGTGATGTAAAACCCACTGTGGAAGGCAATATACTATATTAATAAAAATTAAGACAAGGCTAAGAACATTATTAGTAATCTAAACATTGCTGATATCATCCATAATTACTTCAGATCAATTTTTAAAAAAACTTTATTCAGGTAAAGTTGACATACAATAGACTGCATATATTTAAAATATACAGTAAATCGGTTTTGACATATGTATACACCTGTGAAACCATCACAGACAAGATAGCACACATGTCCATCATACGCAAAAGTTTCCTCATGCTCCTTTGTAATTCATCTCCAAGAAACCAACCACAGTTATTAGCGATTAGTTTGTACTTTCCAAACTCTTATATAAATGG